>PVIW01002807.1:0-197174 GCA_004026585.1 Noctilio leporinus
ATCCTGTCCTCTAGCTGCTCTGGTACTCGAGAACACCATCAGCACTGCTCTCTACTCTGTCGCCATCTTTCCCCCAGTAGTCCTATTACAGTTTTTCCCCCATTGCTCTCCACTGCTCCCTCCCCCAATTCCCAGTTAGTCCCCACCCTGTTGTCCTTGTCCACCAGTCATTTATCCTAGTTCCTTGAACTAGACCCTTCCCCTTCTTTTCCTGCTTCTTCCCTTACCCGTCTCCTCTCTGGTCACTGTCATTCTGTTCCCTGTGTCCATGCCTTTGGTTCTATTTCGCTAGTTGGTTTGTTTTGTTCATTAGGTTCCTGTATTTGGTGAGATCATGTGGTATTTGTCTTTCAGTGCCTGGCTTATTTCACTAAGCATAATACTCTCCAGCTCCATCCATGCTGTTGCAAAAGGTAGGAGAGAGGTTCTTTATTTTTGCTGTATTCCATTGAGTAAATGTACCAAAGTTTTTGATTCACTCATCCACTAATGGGCACTTAGGCTGTTTCTAGCACTTAGCTATTGTAATAGCGCTGCTATGAACATAGGGGTACGTAGGTTCTTTTGAATTGGTGTTTCAGGATTCTTCAGGTATAATCCCAACAGTGGAATCACTGGATCAAAAGGCAGTTCCATTTTTAGTTTTTTGAGGAAATTCCATACTGTTTTCCACAGTGGCTGCACCAGTCTGCATTCCCACCAGCAGTGCACCAAGGGTTCCCTTTTCTCTACATCCTCACCAGCACTTGTTATTTGTTGATGATTGCCATTTTGATAGGTGTGAGGTGGTATCTCATTGTAGTTTTAATTTGCATCCCTCTAATGGCTATTGCTGTTGAGCAGCATCTTTTCATATGTCTATGGGCCCTCTGTATGTCCTCCTTGGAGAAGTGTCTGTTCAGGTCCTTTGCCCATTTTTTAATTGGATTGTTTGTCTTCTTGATGTTGAGTCCTATAAGTTCTTTATATATTTTGGAGATCAAACCTTTGTCTGAGGTGTCATGGGCAAATATGTTTTCCATACGGTTGCCTCCCTTTTCGTTTTGCTGAGCAGGAATTTTTAGTTTGATATTGTCCCATTTGTTTATTTGTTCCTTTATATCCCTTGCCCTAGGAGATATGTTGGTGAAAATACTGCTGTGTAGGATATCTGAAGTTGTACTGCCTACTGTTTTCCTTTAGGACTTTTATGGTGTCATGGCTTCATTTAAGTCTTGAATATCCATCTTGAGTTATTTCTGGTGTATGGTGTAAGTTGGTGGTCTAATTTCAATTTTTTTAATATTCCTGTTCGGTTCCTTCAACACCATTTGTTGAAGAGGCCATTTTTACTCCATTTTATGTTCCTGCCTCCCTTGTCAAATAGTGACCATGGAGACCTTGATTTATTCCTAGGGTACGTTCTTTTCTACATACATTTTCACACAGAAATATTCATGTCAAAAGAGTAGATAATTGACTCAAGTAAATAATTTATTACTTGATTTTGATGTCAAGTCAAAATGATGTCAGCCCATGGTCAGAAATGCATACTTAGGCCTAAAAGAGAGACATTTCTAACCAATCATTCCATCTGTTCTCAAAATTCCTCAGCTCCTTTGAAATTAGGAAGACTATATGATTAGCTGTGGCCAATAAAATGTGAGCAGAAACCACAGGTGTTCCTTTTGGGTAGAGGCTGTGAAAAGCCCATCTGAGATTCCCCTGTTTCTTCCTCTAGGCTGCAATGTCCAAGGAGCAGGTGCAGCCACAAGATGGCGGAGCTTCATCAATGTCATCCTTGAGTAAGACTGCCTCCCTACCTGTAACGGACATGTAGCTTGAGCATGCATTAAACCTTACTTTGTGTTAAGTCACAGGGATTTCAGATTGATTGGGTAACTGCTACAATACGTAACCTACCTTTTCCTCTGTACTTTGTTCATCCTCTACATCAACAGCTTCAAGTCTGATGAAGTTTCAAAGACACCATTACTCATCCTCAGACTGGTTATATGGATGAGTTCCTAGCTATTAAGGAGAAAGGTAAGGTAAAGAATCAGAGCTTTAGAATAGAGAGGGGTAAGAGCTCCCTTTTTATAAATACAAGAGTAATCTTACTAATGGGAAAAAAGGGGGGGTGGCAACTGTAGTTTCTGAAAAATTTTCCAAGCTCAAAGTAGTTTATGAATTAAATTTATATTATACTTGCAATATATGAGAACCATTAAAGGTGTATAGACATAAAAGGTAGTAATGACAATGAATCAATTGGGTCTCTTGCCCTGCCAGGCCAGTACCTTGTATAACTTATTCTTTATTGATTCATCATGAAAAATGATATATGGCAAAGGGTGGAGAAGTTAGTTTACCAAGAGGGAATATGAAATGAAGTAGAGATCTTTTGCTTCTGTAGTATCTAATGGTTTTAAGTGAATTTCTCCTTAAGTCAACAGATACTCTATTATATCTGAATTTTTTATATTGAGCATGAATTATTTTTAATATCAGAAAAAGTTATTTCCTTTTGGAAAAAAATCACTCGCTGAATGAAGAATTAATAACTGTTTCCTCCTTTGACATGTAAAAGCACCTGGCGCAAATAGCACTTATCAGCTTTCTAAACTGTGTCACTCAAGGGTTAAGTTCCTTAAGGGCAATGCATGGTTGTAATTTTAGAAGCAAGCACAGCAGGAAGGTACATTACAGAGGCTCAACTGTGTGAGTTGCCTTTTGAATGACTCTGTATACCCTGTGCATATTGATCCATCATCTCTTTCATTCGGATGATATTCCCAGTACTTTGTGGGCTCTGGACTTGCCCCATTAATGCACACTTGTTAGGGTCCAGGGATGCAATCATGAGATCACCAAATGCAGTAAGAAGCTGTGAACAAGTTTTGTTAAATGGAGTTTCTATGCAGATTCCACTTCACCAGCCCCATTACTCTCCCAGGTTAAAACCAGACAAGCAATTATATGACCAGTTATCTATGTTTTTACATCTTTTATTGCCCAATTACTGACTGTAGGTAAGCATATCAGAAATCATCTTGATATGGCTTTAGAGAAAATTCTTCTTATCCTGTTTACCTGTTTTAGCTCCTTTTACCTTGGCAAGTTATTTGCTGTCATTTCCTGATCTGCAAACAGCTGAAGGTCATTTGCTAGATAAGAAACACTGCCAATTTATCTCTATTTTTCCCACTTTAAAAAACTTTTGACTGCCAGGAATATAAAATAGGGTTTCATTTGTGGTAATTACCAAATATCAAGTAAGTGGTAAGTGAAAATTGCCTGGTATTGTGTAAGGAGGGATAATTGAAACTCTTTGTGGGAAGCAATTGATATTTTAAATAAGCCTGTCTGTAGATACTGTTTGTCTAAAGCTATTTAAAAGGGCTCCACAAAGCTCTGAAGCTCTATGCCTTTAAATTTATTTTACTATTTTGTTATTTTACTAGTTACAGAATTGCAGCCATCTATCTCTGGCTGTCTCTGACACCCACAGATGTATCCGCCCACACACTTACCCATGCAAACCCACACTCTGACTCACATTCAGAACGATTGTCAAAAAAATCCCCACTCTCTATCTAACTAAAGTGTTCCTTTCAAACACATGCTACTTGTTTGATCTATTTCCATGTATCTGTGAGTCAGCTGAGTCTTGTCTGATCTATCCAGCAGACTAGAGCCTACTTGTACATTTTTATATGGATCTGGCAACCTGATACATATTCAAGTCTGTTGCAGTCTTCAAAGCCTGGTGAGCTGTTTTTCACTCACAACACTTCTCTGACACCCAACGTGTAGGTTTTTTTCTTACACCAACTCTCCAGACACTGTTTGGTTGTCCTACAATTCTATTCTGACACAAAGTACCAGAGTTTGTAGTGTAGACTCTGCAGATTAAGGGTTCATTCCCACAAGACTGCCCCCTGACCTCAAATGAAAATTGCAAGTCCCAGGACACCCATAATTCTGACAGGCTATAAATTGAGAGTCCCCATGACCCCTTTCTCAGGTTTCATAATTTGTTAAATGGCTAGTGAAACTCATAACAGTTGACTTGCTATTACCAGTTTGTTACAAAGAATACAACTCAGAAATAGCCAAATGGAACCAGCATTGGGCAAGGAATAAGGTGGGATGGGGTGGGGGCTACAGAGCTTCTATGCCCTCTCCTGGCATACCATTCTCCCAATGCTCCTAGGTGCTCACCAACCAGAGAGCTCTCTAAACCTTATTGGTTAGGAGTTTATAAGGAAGTTTTATTACTTAGACATTATTGATTAAATCATTGACCATTGGTGATTTACTCAATCTTCAATCCCTCTTCCCTCCCTGAAGGTCATAGGGGTAGGATTGAAAGTTCTAACTTTTTTTTTTAAAGATTTTATTTATTTCTGGAAAGAGGGGGAAGGGAGAGAGGCAGAGAGGGAGAAAGACAACAATGTATGGTTGCCTTTCACCTGCCTCCAGCTACAGACCTGGCTGGAAACCTGGCTTGCAACCTGGTTATGTTGCCCTGGCTGGGAATCGGACCAGCGACCTTTGGGTTCGCAGGCCAGTGCCTTATCCACTGTGCCACCAGCCAGGGCTAATGAAAGTTCTAACTTTTTAATCACATGGTTGTTCCTCTGGCAACCATCCTTCGTCCTGAAGCTATCTAAGATCCCTCCAGAAGTCACCTCATTCACATGTACAACTAAGATAGGGTTGAAAGGTGCTTGTTATGAATACAAAAGACGGTTCTATCACCACTTTTAGGAAATTCTAAGGGGTTTAACAGCTCTGTGTCAGAAACTAGGGGCAGAGACCAAATATATGTTAATCATCCTTGGGAACATTGACTATAAATGAACCCTTGGTTATCTAAATGCTGCCAATTATTTCTAAGGACTATCATTTCAGTTAGGCTGAAGAATGATAATAATTTCAGTTTAATATCATTTGCATCTATTTACCTGGACTGCCATTGAGCAATTTTATGAGGGAAGGAAGAAATGATGCAAGAGCATCATTTCACTTATATGTAACTTTTGTATCCAGTGACTTCTAGTATCTGAAACATAGCTGGGATCCATATAGAAAGGATAAGACTCCAATATGTCTTGGATAAATCTCCAATAAGTGCATAAAAGTTGTTTTTGTTTTTGTTTACATTGCTCACAGGAGTGACCCTTGGGCATTCATTCTATGCCCATTTAATTTTATTTTACATAGGCCCTTAACAAGTTTGCATATGTCAGCTAATTAGGAGCATCAAGTTAAAACAACAAATTCAAAAGAAATGTTGCTCAAGATGGTTGGAATTCTGATGATCTTATACCAAAGCAGACAGCAGAAAGTTTGTCAGAAGTAAATTAAAAGTCTGAGGTAGTGTAGGAATACATTATTCAATACATTCTAGAACTACTTGAAGGCATTACTGCTTTGTGGCACAGAGAAGAATTGGATTTTATAATGATGATAATGTACCATCAAAAGAAAGCTCAGCCCTGGTTTGTGGCACAGTGGATAAGGTGCTGGCCTGAGAACCCAAAGGTCACTGGTTCGATTCGTAGCCAGGGCACATAACCAGGTTGCAAGCCAGGTCTCCAGCCAGGTCCTTGGCTGGAGGCAGGTGAAAGGCAACCATGCATTGATGTCTTTCTCCCTCTCTGCCTGTCTCCCTTTCCCTTTCTCTAAAAATAATAAAAAATAAATAAATTTAAAAAATAATAATAATAAAACAAAGGTAACATGAAGGTACAGAATTTAAATCTATGCTTACACCATTTGAGGTAAAAGTTTGCTCAGTAAAAAACAAATTTCCATTTTTAATCACTCTTTTCTTGTGACCTCTATTTGTATAGATTGCAATTGAGACATATCTATAGGAAATTTAAAATTTTCACAAGTAGCACATACATTTTTAATGTATTCAAATACAGATTGGGCTGAGGTTGTCAAAATAGAGCCATATTTCAAAATAAGAAGTACTGTGAGTCAGGACAGTTCTACCAATTATAGCATCTCCATTTCTGAAGGCTTACATGCCTGGGCCAGCCTCCATGGTAGTAGAGCAATATTTTATCAAAATGATGCAGTTAGGAATGGGTGGCAATATTTTAACTCCTCCTCCCAAGAGTTCTACAATGCTTTTAAAACATGTTTATAAATATTTGCTTTTGTGCCATTTTAGGAGGAACTTTTAATACAAACATTTGGCTTTCAATGAGTCATCCCAGTCTGGTTCATACCTGAAAGCTTCCTGCTTGGCTATCAGTGAATGATGGACTCAAAAATTGCCTTATTTTTATAACTGGCTTGAATGAAGATGGAAAAAGGTGATGAATATGCACTAGATTCAGATAAATGTAAGAACAGCCTTGTTTTTTTTTTTTGCAAGAGTTTGACAAATAGGTACCAAACTGCCATTTAAGCTTAGCTTAATGAAAGACTATGATGGAAATTTGGTCATTCAAAAAACATCTGCATACTTTGCCTGATGATATTACAGTTTTCTAGTCATCATGTGTATTTACTAGTTAAGGACATCCCAGAATTCAAATTACTAATAGGAAATTTTACTATTATTGTTGTAATTATAGTTAATGGATACTAAAACCATCAACTAAAAGCAACTGGAACAATTAATCATTCTTTCCCTATATCAAAATTAAAGAGAATGAGGGTCTTTACCTAACATTTTAATCAAGTCTTTCCTGAGCTAGAATTGTGAAACTTTTCTTTATGCAAATAAGGACCCAACAGTTATAAAACATATAAACTAGCAATGAGTCCCTCTGTATTTCCATTCCCAAAGGGAAATTTTGGAAGTTGAAGTGAGACAGACAGTATATATCTTGGAAGAAAGACGTCTATGAAAAAAAGAGAAACTAAAATTGCTGTGCATAGTAATGCAAAATAGATATTTTTAAAAAAGAATAAGCACCTTGCAAGTTATGCAATAAGTTGAGTATACTGTTTATTCCTCTTTATTGGATTAGAGGAAGGGCTGCAAACTCAAGGCCCTTATATCTTGAGTTTCACTCTATGTACTCAGTCATACTTTTGCTTGTGTATTACATATGCTTAGGAATAGTCTTTGTTCTCTCTTGCCTCCCCACAATACTCTTCATTTTTATTAAAATGTGTACTACTCTGTCTATATTTTATTCTTCCCACTTTTTATATGGATTTGGATATAAAAACCCCATCACTCTCCTTTTTAACTTTAAGAAAAATGGTCTTATTTCTACACAATGAATGGTAACTGTCACTCAGCTTTAGTGTGAAAGAGATAATTAGGAGTGTTGAAAACTTAATAAAATAAAAAAGCCCATACTCCTTCTGAACTGAGCATCTTCTTCTAAGCACCAGTAAAAATGACAATAGCCAGATCTTTCCATTTTTCAAGAGAAAACCTGAAAGTATTTAAATATTTTATGACTACTTTAATGCTCTAAAAAATAAACAATTCCATTCTAGAAGGCCAAAACCACCAATAATTACTATTGGAAAATGTGGAAGATTAAATATGAATACTTCAGTCCACACAGGGGAAGAAGAGAGATATAGGAAATGCTGAGAACGTTGGAGTAGGAATTGCTAATGGTCTGCCTTCCACCTCTCAGCTGACCAACACATACATTGTTCCATGGTACACTTGAGATGCCAATGGTCACTTGTGGTTTTCTTGTAGAGACCTATCTCTAATTTGCTTCACAGTTAGTGCTTCACACTTGAATTCATACTTGCTAGAAGAGATGGTTGCAAGCCAGGTCTCCAACCAGGTCCTTGACTGGAATTCTAACAATAATAATAGCAAACTTATATTGAGACTGGCACTGTTTATTCTTTCACTTTATAAATATTTACTGAATGCCTGCTATGTGATAGAACTATAAAGTTCCTGTGATATGTTAGTCACTCTATAGGCATTAGAAATAAATCAAGTTAAAAAAAAAAAAAAGATAAAATATGCTTGCCCTTGTAGAAATTGTATTCATTTGGAAACAGGTAATAAATGAAATGAATAAGTTTAATATATGCTAAGTTAGTGATAAATGCTATGGAAAAAATTAAAGTAGAAAAGGGCTATTATTCTGGTTTTCCAATGTATAATTGGAATGGGTGTACTTGGTAACTGGCAGAACACCACATTGATTTCTTGTACTATAATAAAAGCTATATTAGTAGAGAAGACCAAGTGGAATTTCTGAAACTAATGTTCTCCCTCTCCAAGATAGTAAAACAACAACAACAACAACAACAACAAACAAAAAAACATATTCTATACCCTAGGGGAAATGGCAGAGATTAGTTCTAGCCTAAAAATGCATAGGGATGGCCCCCTTTTATCCCTATTTAATTCACTACTCTGGCTTTATAAAAATGTCTCATCCTGAGGAATAATGAACTCAATCAAATAGCTGCCCTAATTGAAGTTTCCTATGCTGAATGGAATATCTCTACTAGAACAGATTAATGTGGCCTTGGGTACTTTGATTGATTAGCAAATGTTAATACATTTATTTTCATTCCTATCAAGGAAAGGAAATAGATGCAGGTGCATGACAAAGACATTTACAGTCTTGCCTGGAGTTCATTCTTTTGCCCTCTATAATGATATAACCCTAAGGAATATAGACCACCTGGACATTCCGCATATCATCACAGTGACCCACTAACTGATGATATCATGTGTGGTGGTTTTCAAGAATGCTCGCAGATTTTTTGATATTACTCCCTTCAAGAGGTAAAGCTTAATTCTTCTAACCTTGAATGTGGGCCAGACTTTGCAACTTGCTTCTAATAAATAGAATTTTGCACAAGTGAAAATGTATGACTTCTAAAATATCACAGCTTCATTCCTTCCTCTCTCTTGGGTCACTTGCTGTGAGGGAAGTCAGGTAACATGTGATGAAAACACTGAAGCAGCCCTACAGGGAGATTCAAGTGAAAAGGAACTGAGAGGCCTTCAGCTAAAATCCTTTTAAGGGAACCATCTTGGAAGTAGATCCTCTAGCTCCAGTTAAGCCTTCATATGACTTGTCTTGCCTGGACAACGTCTTGCCTGTAAACCTCATGGGAGACCTTGAGCATCAATCACCCAGCTGAGCCATTCCTTAATTCCTGACCTACAGAATTAAAACATTTACTGTTTTAGTATACTACATTTGGGGGTAATCTATAATAGAGCAACAGATAATTACTGCATCAGATTAATCAGAACATAATTAAGAAGTGGTAAAAATATTAGTTACCTTCTAAGATACTTGTGCTCTAAAAGGTAAAAGATAAATTCTAAGATTCTCCACATAGGTGTCTGGTAATCTGGGACATGCCAGGTCTCCCCACACTAAGAAGATGCATAATGTCTACTAGGTGTTTTGGGTTCTGGAGTCAGTATATTCAACACTTGAAAACACTGCACCAAACCACTTGCTGAGTGACATGTAGGGCTGCCAGCTTTGAGGGGGGTCCAAAGCAGGAAAATACTCTGAAGAAGTCTCAGGCTATAACAGAAGCAGCCTTGCTACTTGGTTATCTGTACTATTAGAGGTATTTGTGGTAGGAAAAGACATTTTGTGGAGTTTACAGCAAGCCGTAGTAAGAAAATCACCATGGCCCTGGCTGGTGTGGCTCAGTGGATTGAGTGCTGGCCTGCAAACCAAGGGGAGAGGTTCAATTCCCAGTCAGGACACATGCCTGGGTTGTGGGCCAGAGGCAACCACACATTGATGTTTCGCACCCTCTGTTTCTTCCTCCCTTCTCTTCTATCTAAAAAATGAATAAATAAAATCTTTTTAAAAATCAAAATTAAAAAATTAACTATTAAAGAAAAAAGAAAATCACCACATAGACTGTAGAGCTCTAAAGCAATGTTTTGCCAATCTGCAGCAAAAACCAATTAAAAAAATAGTTTCCAATATACTGCTGGGCCCTGGTAGAGACGGAGCACCTGATCTTAGGACATCCAGTGACCACACAACCAGAACTGTTTATTATAAGATGTGTTCTGTCAGATCCACTAAGTGATAAGGTCCTGTGAACCCAGCAGAATTGGTCCTCAGCAGGGCCAGAAGATAAGTAAGATGGCCGAATTAATGGCTCAGACTCCATTGTCATTCATTAATATGGCACTGTTGTCTCTCTTTCAAGTTACCTTTATAATTGTCTGGGAGAAGGGGAAAGAGAAGAGGGGACAGGGAGATACAATTATTAATTCATGGAAAAGAAAAAAACCTGTGACCCATTCATACACAGATGGGTCAACTTGCTATATGCTAAAACAAGAAATGGATTGCTACATTATACTCCCATTCAAAGGTGGCCCTATAATACAGCAGTGAAGGGAAACTTTCCTAATGGGAAGAACTTTGGTAGTATACCTGCTCATCTACTTCGTGTAGAAATAAAGTAGACTGAAATAAAAATATAAAGGACTCATCAGTGATGAGTAGTATGGCTGCTTGGTCAGAGAGTCAGAAGGGGATTTACATCTCAATTTTAAGAAATAATCAAGTTTTTAAATGGGCAAAAGATTTGAAGGTACTTTATCAAAGAAGATACATAGATGGCAAATAAGCACATGAAAAGATGTTGAATACCATTTAGTCATTAGGAAAATAAAAATTAAAACCAAAATGAAGCACTCCTTTACAGTTATGAGAATAGCTAAAATTCAAAGATTGAGCACATTCTACACCTAAAATTAATACAATGTTATATGTCAATTATATCTTTTTTAAAAAGTGAGTACATCAACTGTTGGTGAAAATATAGAGTAACTGAAATTCTCATGTACTTCTTGTGAGAATGTAAAGTACTTTGGAAACCAATTTGGCATCTTCTTTAAAAGATAAAATACAAAAAAAAAAAAAAAAAAAGATAAAATACACTGACTATATAAGATCCAGCCATTTCACGTCTAGTCATTTACCCAAGAGAAAAGGAAATATATGATTACATAAAGATATATATGTACTTATATGTCTACATAAAGAACTACATATATAGTGTTCATAGAAGCTTTATTTGCAACAACCTAAAACTGGAAATAACTCATGTGTCCATCAATGGGTAAATAAGTTTTATATATCAATACAGTAGAATACTAGTCAGCAGTAAAAATAAATGAACTCTAAAGTCACTCAACAACATGTATAAATTTCAAATTATGTTGAGTGAAATCCAGATCCTCTCCCCCCCCATCCCCCATAAAGGACATGCTGTTTGATTCTATTTCTCTAAAATTCTACAATATTTGCCATGACTGGGTGGCTCAGTTGGAGTGTTGTCCAGTTAGCGTACCTACTTAAGTTATAGGTTCCATCCCCACCCAGGCAGGGTGCAAATGGAAGGCAACTATCATTGTTTCTCTTCTCTCTCACATTGATATTTCTCTCTCTCTCTCTCTCTTTCCTTCTTCCCTCTCTAAAATATATTAAAAACATATTTTTCATTAAGGATTAAAAATTCAACAATTCTACAACATCTAAATTAACCTATAATAACAGAAAGCAGGTTAGTGGTTGCCTAGTGGCATGGTGGTGGGTGGGAGGGAAAGAAGTAAGAATTACAAAGCGGCATAAGGAATCCTTTAAGAATGTGCTCATTAATTTACCAAATTGTACACTTTATATGCAGTTCATTATATGTAATTATACTGCAATTAAACTGTTAAAAAATAAAAGATGAAATCTCATGCCAATAATGTCCAATACCTGCCCCTTAGGATCAAAGACCATACTCTGGGAAACCTATTTCCACTATAACTCACAAGAAAGTGACCTGAGTTAAGCCAGTAAGCTTAAATTACGTGGAGCTCAGGTCAGTGTGGCAGGTTATTAAGTTTTAAGTTAGACATACACAGATGCTATCTCCTCATTCATCAAAAAAAAAAAAAAAAAATGTGTGTGTGTGTGTAAGAGAGAGAGAGAGAGAGAGAGAGCAAGAGAGAGGGAGAGAGAGGAATCTGTGTGGTGCTAAGCTTTATGCTAGAATCTGTATTCATGGAGTTAAAGCAGATATAAATCCTGCCCTTAGAGAAGTCAAAGTTATAAGCCAGGTATATGGAGCTTCTTAAACCTGAGACCATCCAGAAGCATGTGGAAGTCTGTCTGACAAGATGAGCTATGTGTGTGGAAGGGTCAGACCCAGAGCAGACAGAGCCAGAATTGGGCATTGAGCTTCACTGATTTTGAAAGTTATCTCTGAAAATCCAGTTTCTAGTCCTTTGGCATCTAAACTTGAGCCAATCAGCAAGGATTGTGGGCAAGAGCAGATTGTCTGACAAAGAGTGAGTAGGTTAGGTGTTTCCAAATATGTCTGTACAGTGAGCCAAAGAATGAAATGAAGTGTGTGTGGAAATGGTTAACTTGAAAAATACTGAAGGAACTGGCTGACCTAAGTGGAAAGTCCATAATAAAGAAGAGAAAAACAACACACTAGGGAACAGTTTGAGGGGGAGTGAACTCAAAATGAAATTGGAGGGGCTCTTAAAACCCAGTCTGAACAAGTGGAGCTCAGTGGGTGCCAGACATGGATTGGCACAGATGCAGAGAAGAGAAGGGTCTTCCTTGGGGTAGCAAGGGGTGGACCTAGGTCAGAAAATGGTTAGGAATCCTTTCTAGTGGCTATGAACCAGGAAGTAGTATAGCCAAGGATTCACAACCAATCAGAGGAATACATTGACAAGAGTCAGGGCCACTATTGGACCAAAAGGCTGGGGGAGGAGCCAGTCCTTGCTCAACAGCAAGAACATAGATGACCTTAGAGAAATGAAAATCAAGGGGCTTTTGATAAGAAGCCTAGGAAAAGAAGGTGTTCAGATCAGGGAAGAAATTGGTACCTATGGAGTGCTGGTGGGAGCTGTGTGTGATGGGGGCCCAAGCTAAGAGAAATAAAAGCCAAAGATTACAGCCAATTTACAAATTGGACACACAGGGACTAGACTTGGTCAGAGAGAGACAGCAAGTGCACCAACAGACCTCCTAAGGACACAGGCTGCTTTTGAGATTGCCCAGGAACTCTGACTTTTCCCATTGTGCCATAGCCCTGCAGAGTCAGGCATCATTAGTACCATTATTATTAAAGAAATAAGACTTGAAGTGATGGGTCCTAAGCAAGCTTTTAAGCAAGAGCACAACAAATGAAACAAGGATTGATTTGGCAAATTAGATAGAGAAAGATAACTTGTCAAGGAAGACCAACTTGAAATCTATTGCAGCCAGCCTGGAGTTATATTGTGATGGTGGTAGAGAAAAGGAGCTCTCAGAGAAGTAGGAGAGGAAGCCAGATTGCAGGAGAGTAAGAAGGGGGATGAGTTGGTTGCCTGTGTGGTAGATCGTACTAACAGCCACAATTATCGATGGATAACTATGTGATCAGGCAGATATAGTAAAATGTTAGTTGAAGAAAATAAGTGGTGGGTATGGCTATTCACTGTACAATACTTTAAAATGTTTCAAAGTTTATACAATAAAATGACAAGAAGAAATGGCCAAAGATGATCATTCTTACATTTATTCCTTTGCAATCTCCCAATTGCTGTTTCTCTTTCTCACTCTCATGTTCTCTTCCTATCTCTGTAGCAATAATAAACACTTTTTTTAAAAATGAAATGGAACCCTTGATAATATGGCTCAGTGGATTGAGTACTGGTCTGCAAACCAGTTCCATTCCCAGTCAGGGCACATGCTTGGGTTGCAGTCTCGGTCCCAAGTTGGGTGCACACAAAAGTCAACTTACACATAGATGTTTCTCTCCTCCTTCTTCCTCTCTTCCCCTCCCTCTAAAAATAAACAAAATCTTAAAAAAAAAAAAAAAAAAGGAAATGGATTCTTTTACACTTGTGAATCTGGGTTAGCCATACAACTTGATTTGAGCTAATCTACACAAATGTTTAAAAAGTGCTTGGTGCCCTGGCTGGTGGCTCAGTGGATAGGCACTGGCCTATGAACCCACAGGTCACTGGTTTAATTCCCAGCCAGGGCATATAACCAGGTTGCAAGCCAGGTCTCCAGCCAGGTCTGTAGCTGGGGGCAGGTGAAAGGCAACCATACATTGATGTTTCTCTCCCTCTCTGCCCCTCTCCTTTCCCCTCTCTCTAAAAATAATAAATAAAATCTTTTTTAAAAATTAAAAAAAAAAAGTGCTTGGGCATGGGGATTTAGCATGTTGCTGATCAGGGGCACCTTGCAAATATCAGCATTTAATGATCTTGGCTAGCATATTGAATGATATAAACACAGCCCATTTACCCCCATCACTCCAACCAACAACAAGTCAATCACCAGTCTTGTTCATGGGACCATTGACTGTCAGTTGATCACAGGTGCATGACTGAACCCTACTGAGAGCAGAACTATGTAGCTGAGTCCGTACCAAATTGGTAGACTATAGCATTATGAGAAAATACTTGGCTACCATTTTAAGCCACTAAGTTTTGAGGAAATTTGCTGTGTGGCAAAAGCCAACTGATACATTATACTCAGTATGCCTTTGACTCCATTCCAAGGGAGCTCTATGCTGAGCATACCCTGTTTATCACTAACTAGCTCTGCAAATTTTCATGGAGAGGTCAGTGGCACCTAAAGAGTAGAGGAGGGATGACATGAGATGGAGACAGTGTGACATGAGGAGAGGATGACATGGGGGTGGAGCCAGTGTGACATGAGAACAAGGGTTAATGTGACACGGGGGAGGACTCAGTGTGCTAGGTGGGGAGAAGTCTGTAGTTCATAGAGGAGGGAGTTTATTTTGAAGTTGAGGGCTGGTAAACATCAGGCAGAGAGGTGGAGATCAGAGACACTAAGTGAGGACAGGTGAGTAAACTTAAAGGAACCAGGGGGCTGAATTATTGATAGAGACAGTGGATTAAGGCAGACATAATTGGCAAATGGAGATTTTTCTTTGCTAACAAGAGCAAAACTCTTAGCTTATAATATATTCCTCTGAGGGGAAAGGTGAGAAATCTTACCTTGGAGAAATTTCCCAGACTACAATAGGAGGATAGACACTTGGCAGATACAGTCTGGCTATTTTTCCTCCTTCTGATTTCTTTCCCACCTTAGTTAAGAGCACCTTGTTTCCTTGAAACTTCCTAACCCTCCTTTTAATTTCTCCCTTTGCAAAGTTTCCAGCTGATCAGGCTGGTTGATCAATTCACTCCCTTCCCAGGTCTTCTCACTGGAAGAGGGTATAGAGACAGCAGACATGAACTATCTCTTTCTAGTCTTCACCTTTCTGACGGTAACTGGTGAGTGCAGGTTCCTATTTTTGACTTAATATTCTGAAAAGATTACATTGGAGGAAATGGGTCTAGATAAGAGGCATGGAGAGATAATCAGTTGGAAAGAAAAAGAACACAGGACCACAGCGATTAGCAGTTATCTAGAGCTCACGTGTTTTCCTCTGGCCCCCTGGGAGCAAGAGAAGATTTGAATTAAGATAATGAGACCTGATACAATGCATAACAGGTGTTGGCAAAAGAGTGTGATCTTTCTTTATAGCTAAAAGGGAATTTTGAAGAGAAGAATCAAGAGAAAGAGGAACGAAAGAAGGAAGGAAGGAAGGAAGGGAGGGAGGGAGTGAAAGAGGAAGAAAGGGAGGGGGGGGAAAGGAGTAGGAGGGAGAACATAAATACAGAGGGAACTCAAAGGGAAAATAACAGAAGGATCCTAAAGTGGTTCAATAATACCTTAAACATCAATAACACATTGAAATTTCAGAGCACTTCCACATAAAATGTCTCAAGTCTCTCCTCTGGAATGTCTGGTCCTGTCTCTAAGATTCTCCTTTCCTTTCTCCTATCTGACGGCAGTAACAACAATTGTAACACCAATACTAGCACAAGTTCAGCAAGTCAGTCAAATGAACATCAGAACTACATCAGCCTTTTTGGTTTTCCTGAACTCAGAATATGAGCGTTGTTTGGGGACCCTGATCCACAAACAGTGGGCTCTCACTGCAGCCCACTGCTTCCTACCGTGAGTGATGGAGGTCCTGGAGGGAGAGGTTTTTCCCTGTAGTCCCTGGGATTGGTCAGAGGGGACCGAGGCTCAGCCCTTAAGAGACACACACAGGGAACCTGGAAACCTAAGAAGTGGTTATGGGGAGGCAGGAAATAAATCTATGTAGTTATAAGTTAGATTCTTGAGTGGGATGATGTCAACAGCAACAGGAGGAATTGGGGAAGCTGAGGACCAGGGGATGAGTCAATGTGGTACACATCAAAGAATTATGGAACTGCAATGGAAATTGCTCATTTTCCAGACAAGGAGACAGGGGTCTTGGCAAGTTATGGATCTCATGCCAACTCACAAAGCAAGTTAGGGGGAGAAAGGATACAAGATGAACAATAGAATGTCTCCTTCCTATCCTAATCTTTCATTACCTGTTTCAGATTTCTTGAGATAGATATTGCTACTTCAAAAGAGGAGGGTTTGCTAAACATGATGGGGAAGTTAAAACCCAAGCTTATTATCCAACACCCAAATTTCACCCGGGATTCTGCTGAGCATGACCTCATGCTCATCAAGTTGATGCATCCCCTAAATGATGTGAAGCTGGTGGATCTGCCCAATACTACGGATGACAGAAGAGAGGACATGTGCATTGTTTCTGGCTGGGGCTGGACTTGGGAGAATTCCAGTGAGTGACCCTTAACACAGACCCTTAGTGTTCCTTGAATAACCACTCAATGAGGATTATCATATAACTTTTATTATAGGCCTTAAAAGCTTGAAGGGGCCTGAAAGGTTACATATCTTAACCACTAATTTTTTAAAAAGGACAGGAAGAGGGTTTTGTTTTTTTAATTAATTAATTAACTTTATTTTTAGAGAGAGGGGAAGGGGAGAGAGAGGGAGAGAAAGAAAAAAAAAAAATCAATGTGTGGTTGTCTTCCATGTGCTCTCAATTGGAAACCTGGTCCAAAACCCAGGCTTATGCCCTTCCTGGGAATCAAATCAATGACCCTTTGGTTTGCAGGCTGGTGCTCAATTCACTGAGCCACACCAGCAGGGCTTAATCTCTAACTTTATTAATGAGTCACACTCAGCATTATTGTGGAAAGTGAGGCCCAAATTGTTGTCATAATATACCATGGCTATTTATGGCTGAAGTTCTCTGGAATCCAGTGTTCTTGCCTCATTCATCACCCAGGTGAAGGTGAAAGGATATCTGGATAAGGAAGGAGTTGGAGAACAATCTCACTAGTAAATGCAGAGTGTGGCTTATTCATTAGGAATTTATAAACATTCACAAGTAAAAGCATACAGTGGGCAAGCCCAAGGCATGCAGTTTACAATACTAGAATCAGACCTTGGTTTGCTCATTTTATGATGTTTTCTTCTTTTAATTTTGACTTTTTCTTTCATTGAACAATAGGTAGGTTAATAACAGAAAAGAGGGAGGAAAGAAGAATAGAGATGGATATGTGAAGGATCAAAGAGAAACAAATTCTCTCTCTCTTCCTCTCTCTCTCTCTCTGCTTGCACACTCTCACGTGTGCACTCAGACGCAGACCCTGATATCTGGGTAAACCAGCCTGTCTCTTGGTTCCCTAATGAATATTGCCAAGAGTCATTTATAAGGAAAATTCCTGTTAAAATCACAGAGAACATGTTCTGTGCGGGATCATCTCTGGAGAGCACACACTTATGTAAGGTAACTCTTCCCTCCATCCCTTTCCTCCTAAATTTTGTCTTGAGACATGGTTTTGAGGTCCACATATCTCCCATAATCCAGTCCCATTTTTTGTCTCTACATCTAAGAAAAGATCAAGGTAAATGGGCTCCAGGAAGGAATAGTGTCCTCCTTCCAGTCATGAATGAACTTAGATGTGAAGGTGAAACTATATCAGAGTGTCATTTCTTTATGGCTTCCTCTGAGGTGGCCTAGGGTGAGTGGTAAGATGGGCCCAAGACAGCCACCACCACACATTTCTCTCAGTCCTTATTACCTAAGTCTTTCTATTTTGGGCCCTCAGATAGGGACTTGGAACTAGATTATCTTTGTTCTGGCTATCCAGCCTGACCCACTTCTTCTCTTTCTAACAGGAAATAGCTGCTGCCCCAATTCTGTGCCAAAATCAGCTTCAAGGGATCCTCTCCTGGTCAGATGGGTGTATTCTGAGAGGTGATCTGGGCTACTACACCAAGGTTTCTCACTATACAGACTGGATTCTCAGAGTCATCCGCAGCAACTGAGCTCTCTTCAGTCCCTCTCTCAGCAGCCTTGGACCTTGGTTTACCATCCTTGACCTTTCTTTTCCTTCTAGCATCAGAACAAGATGGGAATAGTCTTTGGCTGTAAGAAGTTGCCTGTTTATTCTGTTCTCATCCTTTCTCAGTCCCAGCCTGAATGATTCTCAAAGGATTTGGGCTGGATAATATTCTAACAATGGGATAGCTTTTCATCAGCCCTTTCTCTCCTCCAACCTCCTACTTATCCCACCATGGTACCCTCAGACTTCTCTAGAACTGTTCTTCCTTCACCACCGTCCAGAAGACAGACCGGCCTCAGGAATGTGAAAGTGAGATTGTGGGCACTGCTATGGTAATGCTTTTTGTCTGATATCACTTAGTGTTTAGTCAGGCTTCAACCTATGCCCTCTCACCCATCACATCTAAGGGTGCAGTGCATGCTGGGATATTAAACAGGCTGCTAGCAATATAATTATTAAAAATAGAAGCTATAAAAATAGAAGCTATAATTGTATGAAAAAACAAATATAAGGGTTTCAAAAGGGTTATGAGATGAGGGAATGAGGAGAGGAGTTAAGTGGGTTAAACCACCAACAGGAAAAGAGGGATAAGCTGACAGATCTTTCTGAATGCTAAGCAAAGAAAAATCTGATAGCTGGCTGGGAAGAGAATACTAGAGAAACAACACGGAAATACTGAAGCTTAGGTGATTATATGTGCCTGTGTGTGTGTAAGTGTGAATATGCACATGTGTGTGTATAGATAGGAGGAGGTGTGCACAGAATGATCTCAGTAAACCAACTAAATTTCTTCCTATACCAGTTGCCATCTGGATTTCACTAGTCTTTCTTTGCATACATTTTTTTAGAGGGTGAAATTTGAAATCTTATCCTATGTGTAGATTCCCATAACTCACTACAATCAGAATCCAGAACTGCTTCATCATTTAAAAGAAACCCCTTTGTGCTACATTTTAATAATCACACTTGCTCCTAACCCTAATCCCCTTGCAATCACTGATCTGCTCTCCATCACTATAATTTTGTCACTTTGATAATCTTACATAATATGCGATCTATATAATTTCACTGCTGTTTTTTTGCATTTGTGATGTTCCAAATGTCATTATCATTTTCTTTCTGTCCTATCTGAGGAAGGTCATTTAGCCTTTTGTTTGTTTGTTTGTTTGTTTGAGGGGAGATTGACTGGTGATAAATTCTCTTAGCATTTCTTCACCTTCTTTCTTGAAAAATAATTTTTACTGGATAAGAAATTCTGGATTGGCAATGCTTTTCTTTTAGGAACTGGGAAATGTTTGCCTCCTTCTTCTGTTCCTCAAATTTCTGAAAAGAAATTTACTGTCATTTGAATCATTATTCCCTAATTGATAATTATTTTTCTATGTTTTCAAAAGTTTTTCTTTGTTTTTCATTTTTTAGAAGTTTAAGTATATGCCTGGGTGTCAATTTCTCAGTTTGTTCTGTTTGGGGTATACTTAGTTTCTTGATTCTATAGGTTTATATATTTCATCAGAATTGAGGAGTTTGAGAAATTATTTCAACCTTTTTTTGTTTTTTAAAACATATTTTATTGTTGTTCAATTATAGTTGTCCCAATTTTTCTTCAAATATTTTTCAGCTCAGTGTTCTTCTTCCGAAACTTTGATACCATGAATATTGGTTCTTCCACTATTATCGCACAGGTCCCTGGGGATTCATTAATATTAAAAAATTTTATTCACTCTCCATATTAATAATTTCTATCACTCTATCTTCAAATTCACTGACTCTTCCAACATCCCCATTTTGCTACTGAGACATTGTTTTTATGATTTTTATTTTCTGTAGGGAAAGACTTTCTTTCTCAGAGCTAACACATTCCTAAAGATAACACATGACTCCCTCCACTAGGTGCTTTTCATATGCAAACCAATCAACCCAGAGCCCAGACTCCCAACTACCTCTTTATTTGACTTGCTCAGACCTAGTCCGTATTTCCCCTGCTCTAGATCATCACAGGGCCAGGTGTTAGATGACTAGAGACTACCACTATACCCTAGAGCCCACTGCAATTATTCAGCCTATGCAATCCTAAACTTGCCTACCCAAACCACAATAAAGGTTTGTGCCTCAGCTTTCTCTTCACTCCTACTGCTTCCTGACTGATCCTGGTACTTCCCATGTAGCCCTGAATCGTATGGCATGCCCCTTACTTAATACACTGTTTTCAGTGGCATTCACCTCTCAGTGTCCTCACTCAGTCACCTCTATAACTTAAATCCTGGGTATAGTTAAAACACAAATCTAAAGAAAGTTTTTAGTTCTGAAACCAGAAAAGCCTGTGTTCATGCTACCTGTCATCTCACCAGACCCAATAAGCAGAGACAGGGATTGAATCTTTTTGGGCGCTTTTTTCAGATGGTCAGCAATCTGAGAAGACAGTAGGTTTGCACCCTAACAGACTGTCTTATATTCCATTATAAACAGGTCCTTTTATAAGGAGAAGAAATGTGTAGGTAAGGGGTTTGGAATTCAAGGAAAAGTTAATGAGATAAAAGCTGCAGCATCCTTTCATTTCTGTCCTGGGTGAAGGTCTGTATGTCCTGGGCAGATGTCTTCTCACTCTGGAGTCAGGTGTGTCATACCTTCAGTTCCTGAACCAATAGCTGTAATTAATGTTTTACATACATTAATTACTAAGCTTATTAGCTGTTACCCGAAACTAAAAATTTCCAACATTTGAGTCCCTCATCAGTTCTTACATTTTTAAATTCTAAAATTTTCATTTGGCTTTTCTTTGTATCTTCTATAAATCTTTGCTAAGATTTTTCTATTTTTTCATTTGATTTAAGAGTATTTGTAATTGCATATTAATACATTTTATAATAACTGCTTTTAAAATCCCTGTCTTATAATGTCAACATCTGCATCATCTTGGGTTGGCATCTAATGATTGTTTTTTCTTAGTTGAAATTTTCATGATATGGTGAGTAATTTTGGACTATATCACAGAAATTTGCATATTATATTTTAAGACTGTCTCCTTATTTAGTTCCCTTAATTTATCATGTAGATAAGTATTTTATGTTCAGAGTGTTTGTGCTGGCCCACTTTTGTTGCCTGTGGTTTAAATGTCAATTCGGTTTGCAAAGCTTCTATAGTGCTATTCTGTAGGGGGTTGTGGTAGATAGAATAACGCCCCTCCTGACACCCCCTCCCCCGCCCCCAGGGGCCAAATCCTAATCTCTAGAATCTATGAATATGTTATCTTACATAATAAAAGAAATTTTGTACATGCGATTAAGTTAAGGATCTTTTATTAAAGAAGATTATTTATTCATTTTAGAGAGAAAAGAAGGGAGGGAGAAAGAAAGGGAGAGAAACATTAGTTGCTTTCCCATATGCACCCTGATTTGGGACCAAACCTGCAGCCCAGGCATGGGCCCTGACTAGGAATTGAACTGGCAACCACTTGCTTTGCAGAATGATGTCCAACCAACTGAGCCAGTGTGGGCAGGGCAAGTTAAGGATCTTGATATGGGGAGAGTATCCTGAATTATTTAGGTGGAGCCAATGTAATCACAGTGTCTTTATAGCAAGAAGACAAAAGGGTCAAAAAAAAAAAAGAGATGTGACCACAGAAGTAGAGGTTGGAATGATGTGCTTTAAAGATTAAGGGAGGGCCTGTGAGCCAAGGCATGCAGGTAGCCTTTAGAAACTGGAAAAGGCAAGAAAACATTCTCCCCAGAGCCTCCAGAAAGAATACAGATTATGAACATCTTGATTTTAGTCCCATAAGACCCATTTAGGCCTTCTGATCTCCAGAAATATAAGGTAATAAATTTGTACTATTTTAAACCACTAAGTTTGTGACAATTTACATATTATAACAGCAACAGGCAACTAATACAAAGGTCAAAGTCAGAATTCCACCAAACAACTCCACTATTGTGGAACCATTGGAGTGAGAAAAGACATGTCTTTTTTCATAGTGTTTGTCTTAAGAACAAGCAAATGACCAATAATTTCGTGACTTAAAACAATACAAATTTATATCTCTGGTTTCCCAGAATGAAGAATCTCATAGCTCAGGGTCTGATTAGGCTAAAATCAAATTGTGGGCTAGCTACTTACCCATCGATGGGTTCATCTAGGAAAAGACCCAATTCCAACTCCTTCACATTGTTGGCAGAATTCATTTTCTTGTAAGTTGTGAAAATTGAGATTTCTGTGTCTTCCTAACTGTCAGCTAACAATTATACTTAGCACCTAGAGGTCATTCTCAGGTCCTTGCCATGTGGATCTTTCATCTTAGCAATAGAAAACCTCCTTCATGTGGAATTCTTATGCTTTGAATCCCTCTGACTTCCCCTTCTACTACCAGATATAGAAAAAAAAAATTTTTTTTTTTAATCTTGAAAGAGCTCTGATGATTAGGCCTAGATAATCTCCCTACTTAGGGTCATCCAATGTTATACAGTATAACATAGCCTAATCACAGAGGTAATGTCCATCAGATTCATAGTTCTAGGTCAGACCATGTCCATCAGTGGCAGGAAAGTTAAGGGGACATCTTCGAATTCTCCCTACTACATGCAACTAAAAAGTTTCTGTTTTGCTGGGCTGCCCAATGCAGGTCTTTTGGCTAGAGAAAGCAGGATTTTCTTGGAGCTCTTTTAGTCTCTGCTCACTGTCATTCGTAGGTTGCAAACTTTCTAAAATAGTAAATGGAAAATTCCAGAAATAAACAATGTATAAATATTAAATGGCATGTTCCAAATATTGTGATGAAATCTTTTGTCATTATTCTCCATCCCACCTGGAATGTGAATCATCCTTTTGTCCAGCATAACCACACTGTCTGCACTACCTTCCCATTAGTCACTTTGCTGTCAAGGTTATCAGATCAACTGTGATGGTATCGTAGTGCTTGTATTCAAGTAATACTTATTTTATTGTTATTATTCTATTGTGTTGTTAATGTTAATCCTTTACTGTGC
Source organism: Noctilio leporinus (assembly GCA_004026585.1). Classification (NCBI taxonomy): domain Eukaryota; kingdom Metazoa; phylum Chordata; class Mammalia; order Chiroptera; family Noctilionidae; genus Noctilio; species Noctilio leporinus. Next base: position 23,185 of record PVIW01002807.1, read on the forward strand.
CTAACATATAAATGAAACTTTATCATAGGTATGCATTATAGGAAAGAACATAGTATGTATAGGGTTTGTACCATCCCTGGTTCCAGGCATCCACTGGGGATCACAGAACTTATCTCCCACGGTTAAGGGGAACTACAATGCAGAGGTCAAGAAAAATACCCTGGAAACTCACTGCCAAACCATTCCTCAACTCTCAAGTTTTCTAGCTACTTCAACTTTCTTTTTGCCACATTTTGTATTTTTTGGTAAGTGACTTATGTATTTCATTTTTTTTTTTTTTCATTATTTTTTTTTGTAAAATGGGATACACTTACTCCATCTTGTCTGGAATGGAAGCCTCTCTTACACTGTAGTTTGATAGACACTAGAAAGATGAAGGCAGTGAGGCTAATTGAAAGACCACTGAACTTGAGGTCAGGAGACCTGAGCTCCAGTCCAGATTCTGTTATTGCTAATGAAGTGGTTTTCATGTTGGTGTGCTTAAGTCTCAGAAGAATGTGAGAAGTGAATATCAGAACTTCTATATATCGTTATTTTAGCTTACTCTTTAAAATGTTCTATTTTGGTGTATGTTTTATAATGTATACAACATTTCAGTTTATATATATTAGTACATACATGTATAAATAAATAAGTATACATATATTGGTACTATGTGCTCAAAACTATTTTATAGCTTTGGTGACAACACCATATATCTAAAATTAGACTGCTCCAGATTTTCTGAGACATCTAATTGCCTTAAATATGTAATACTTGATTTAGGACAAATCCCTTCAAATGGAACAGACTGTAAGTATATTCATCAATTAAGATTCATTATATATCTTTAGTTGAAAATATAATTTTTAGCTCAAATAATGTTTCCTATATTCCTTAGAACTCTCATATGAAAAAATAATCAAATGAGGGTGAATCATTCCTAATAAAATAACTCTTTAAGAATAAAATTCCATAAATAAAATCCAAGTTCATGGTTTCTAACGTAATAGAATTAAGTGAGCTAAGTTATAAAACATAGGTAGTTTCTAGAGTACATTATATTTAATCTGCTAAACACCAAGTCCCATTAGTCTAACTTCCATCTTGATTTTTAACATAGAGAGACATGAGTACATACAACATTTTGAATATTCTACAGTCCCTTCCATGTAGTCTTTGCTTTTTCACTGGCAATGACACTGTGAGAAAACTGGCACCCACTACTCCAGTTTCTCTGACTTTCACATGGCTGCACATGACAGAGACCAATACATTGATCTCCTATCTCCATCCTCTTCATCTTGTTGTTTTTTGTTGTGTTTGTTTTTTTTTTTTTTTGTAATGGACCCACCTGTGTTTTAGCTGACAAATGACTGCCTGGCTACCTTTCTCAACAGAATTTGGCCACATAACTAAATTTTGTCTGATGGGATGTGAGTAGAAAATTGAGCACAACAACTGCATCACATTCTTAAAAGGAAGCTGTTTGTCTTTCCTATCTTCTTTCTGCTTCCCATGAGCTGGAACACAGTTTTGATGGTGGTCAGCCAGCTGCAACATGCCTGTGAGGAAAACAAGGGAAATGACAGACAGAAGCTGCATAATCTACTGGAGCAGAGATGTCTTCCTACCAACAACTACTGCCCAGAAGCTCCAGACTTCTTTGCAAGAGAGAAATGAACACGTTTCTTCTTTGAGCCATTATATATTGAGGTTTCTTTGTTATAGGACCTTATCCTGTGACCTAATCTCAAGGCTATCCAGGCCTAATCATGAGAATCCTTTAAAAGAAAAAATAAACCCAACATCTGTTATCTCAGCACACATTAAATTTCTACTATATATTAGGTTATGTCCTAGGTTCTAGAGATTAAAAATAAATGAATCCGACATACTTCCTATTCTGAAAAGCTTCCAAAATAAGAGAGGAAAATTTGACTCAAAGGGAAATGGAAAGATAATTGACATTTACTAACCAGCTGTTTTCACATGCATTGGTTTATTAATCCTCACCAAAAAAAACTTGAGTTGTAAGTGGTATAATTGTCATAGAGCCAAAGAAACTGATGATCCAGTGGCATATCTGCCTTATAAACGATGGATTCACCATGCATATTTATCATCACCTTAGATCTAAGATGACTTGTTAATTGATCCTGACAGGCAGTAAAACAGTATCTCCATGGCCACAATTGAGATTCCCCCTAGAATAGGCATGTTTGGCTTGTGTTCCAGAATTCCATCCATTCTGTCTTCTAACAATAGCTTCCAATCTGGTATTGAGTTTTATTCTTTCTTTACTCTCTCCTCACTTTAGTTCATGTACTTAATTAAGAAAGACCACATCTCTCTCACTCAGAGGTCATTGCATCATATTCCCTTAGCTGCGGTGATTGGAATCCAACTTGCTTTTGTTTCCTCACCTTAAACCAGAAAGGATGGAAGGACTGGGGCACTGCTGTGCCCCACTACTGTGGGGAACCTGATATCGAAGCCACATAGAACACAGAGTTAAAGAATGTACAGCGACCAAGCACTAGTGACTTGTTTAGCCTGAATTCAGCTATGCTTGAAGTCTGTGCCTTACTCTTAGGCTTTTCGGTTACACAAGACAACAAATTTCCTTTTAAGCTACTTTAAATCAGGTTCTCTGCCACTTGTAATGAAAAGAATCCCACTTGTTCCCTACAGCCTTAGCCTGTGCCAAAGGTGAGCTATTTCTATGCATCAGCGAAAAAAGGAAATGGTGTGCATCTTTCTACCCATTTAATAAGTTTATTGTTTGCCAGGATTCTTGATCTCCAAGATTCTTGATAAATGAGAATTTATTACGTAAAGTACAAAATGCTTTGTCAGAAACAGTAATACATAGTCAATGGTCATTGCTTTCAGAAAGACTTCAGAACATCTATCTTGGTATTTTGGATTTGCCACAGTTCCTGGCTTGTGTATTTTTAGCAGTAGCATTGATGATGTTTTATATTTATGTACTTTAAAAACCTAATATTGATCTAATGGTACCCTCAACTTAAATATATTGCACAATCAGAAAGACTTCAAGCTCCAGGGCAAAACCTCTCATGAGCTTTTAAAGTTTTCTTGTACCATTAAAACAATTAAATTCTTTTCCTTTTTAGGACTTTGAGAACTAATTTAATAGTACTGTTTTGAACCCTTTTCTAAGGAAATCATCAATTTATTGTATTTGCCCAGATATGCTGTTTTAAAAATAGATTAGATTAAACCATGAATCACAATCTTCCCTTCTAGTCTCAGGACCTTGGTCTGAAGGAGCTGGCTCTATTTTCATTGATTCCACTGAAAGCTAATTTTTCTGAAATAAATGAATGTTTACTTCATTGAAAGCTTTCTCCAACAGGCTATATGACCTGCATCTCTGCTCCTGACTTTCATTTCTCCTTCACACTATATCTCCCCATAGTGATGAAAGAGGTGGAACAAATGTGTCAGAACTGTGGAGAGGGGCAGGGGAGCTTGAGTGTAGGTGCGAGCATGGTGTATGTGTTTTAGACTGCACCTGCTAGTGTGTGGGAACAAAGTTTCCAAGAGAAAGGACACCTGCTAGAATTCTATGGCTGTGCAAAATTGTGCATAATGGCTTTAATTTTTAGATAGTTTTAATTAAACTCTGATTTTCAGTTGAGTCTGTGTGTGTGTGTGTGTACTATTACAGCTCTCAAATTAACATGAAACAGATTTCTAATAGAATCCATGAAATTTTAGGAAATGGCTACAAAGACCTTGATGAAAAGAGTTATCTGTCATCCTTAAAATTTAATTTGACATTTTATAACTCTATATTACCACTTTGTAATATGTTTATATTCAAATTACCTATACTTCTTTTTTCACATATATTTGAACAAGAAAATGTTCCTAATACTATCACACACACACACACACACACACACACACACACACACACACCAGCATACTCTTATTGTTATAACAGTAACAGTTTTTTAAAGAAAAAGTTATGACTGGAATTTGTACTTCCTAATTCTCTTCCCCTTTTCTACCAAGGCCCTCACCACCCACTCCATCCTGGCAACCATCAGTTCATTCTCTATACCTATGAGTTTGTTCCTGTTTCATTTTGTTTGTTCACCCTTTTCTAATTCCAGATATAAGTCACACAGTATTTGTTTTTCTCTGTCCAATTTATTTTACTTAGCATAATACCCTATAGGTTCATTTATGTTGTTGAAAATGGCAAGATTTTACACTTTAATGTAGTTGATTAATATTCCATTGTTCATATGTACTACTTCTTCATTCATTTAATAATGGACACCTAGGTTGTTTCCATATCTTGGTTATTGTAAGTGATGCTGCAATGAACATAGGAGTTCATGTGTCTTTTTGAATTATTGTTTTTGTTTTCTTTGAATAAATACCTGGTAGTGGAATTTCTGGGTCATATGGTAGTTCTATTTTTAACTTTTTGAGGAATCTTCCTACTGTTTTCCATATGGTTGCACTAATTTACAATCCCGCCAGTAGGGCACAAAGGTTCCCATTTATCTACATTTTCACTAATACTTGTATTTTGTTGTTTTATTTGATAACAGCCATTATGACTGTGTGAGGTGATATCTCATTGCAGTTTTGATTTGCATTTTCCTAATGATTAGTGATGTGTTGAGCATTTTTTCATGTGCCTGTTGTCTGTCTGTGTGTCTTCTTTGGAGTAACTTTTATTAAGGTCTTCTGCCTATTTTTAATTGGATTATTTGTTTTTTTGTTTATTTTTTGATGTTGAGTTGTATGAGTTATTTTATAGCCTAGATATCAACCCTTATCAGATAATATCATCTGCAAATTTCTTCTCCCATTAAGTAGGTTGCTTTTTTTTTTCTTTTTTAAGATTTTATTATTTTTAGAGAGAGGGGAAGGGAGGGAGGCAGAGAGGGAGAGAAACATCAATGTCTGGTTGTCTTTCACCTGCCTTCAGCTATGGATCTGGCTGGAGACCTGGCTTGCAGAGTAGGTTGCTTTTTTGTGTTCGTAGTTTTTTTTTTTTGCTGTGCAAAAGCTTTATAGATTGACGTAGTCCCATTTGTGGCACAGTAGTTGAAAATTGGTGCCCTAAAGCACTGCCAGTTTAGACTGAAAGGAATGAAACAATACAAAATGATGTTATTTGAGGGTATAGTATTAGATGGTATGTTCCCCAAAATATCCAGAACTAATAGTTATTTAAAAAGAATAACTCATGCTCTCTTTGGCAGCACATGTACTAAAAATGGAATGATATAGAGAAGATTAGCACGGCCCCTGCAGAAGGATAACATGCAAATTTGTGAAGCATTCCATATTTTTAGCAAAACAAATAAAATATATTAATTAAAAATTTAAATAAATAAATAGATAAACCCAAAAATAAAAAAATAAAAAGAATAACTCACTACCTAGATCAAATCCTAGAAAACCCAAGTCCACTTTATTAATTTTAACTTAATTTTCAAAATGAGAATTAGCAGTAGTGTAGCTGTAACAATTAAGTAAAAGCAGTTGTCCAGTACAACTTTTTTAAATTTAATTTTATTGTTGGATTACATCCATCCTCTTTTTCCTACCCTGTGTCCCCTTCCCCACTCACCCACTCCTCCCCAAAGTCAATCCCACTTGTCCATGTCCATGGTTCATCCATGATAGCTCCTTGACTAAACTGCTCCCCTTCTTTACCTCCTCCTCCCCCTGTCTCCCCCCAATTTTTTATATGCAAATAATAGTCACCCAAGTCCCAAATGATTACCTCTTTTACCCTCACTTCCTGAATTTCTTAATATCATTCAGGGTGGCCTTTAATTGGGAGTCAAGAGGCTGGGTGTCAGGCCTAGAGATGTCTTCAACACTGCCTTTAGGCAAATCTTGGTACCTTTCTTATCCATAGTTTTCCCACTTGTAAAATGATGATGTCAATGATAATCTGTCAAAATCCAGGAACCACTATTTACCTTTGAAAAATAGCTTGAAATGTAATTTCAAGATGAAAAATTATGTGGCTACTTTTTGAGCTGCTTTATAAATATGCCCATATATTAATATTTTAGTAGCTAAAAAGCAGTGTTCCTCTCCCATTGATTTTTTAAATTTAATGAATTGTATAATGTAAGTTCTAAGACTCTGCATTCCTCCACAAGACCTAAAAAACTATTTTCGATTTGAAAAGGGGAAGCCTGAAACCTACAGACACTTTTTCTTGAATTGGCAAGTAAAGATTGCTTACCTCTGGATGGATGGTCTCTCTCAAAGATGCCTTTGAATCCTAACATTGTCTGCCTCTATCCCAACTTGGGCCCAGAACTAACCTTTTCCTCATAGTCTCATCCTTTAGGGATTATTCCTACCCTACCTAAATAGTCACCTTATGCTCTAAATAACTTTCAGTGCCTTCTAAATTTACCCGAGGAGTAAAACGTACCTGGACAATTTTACTCACTTGGTAGCTGGGTCAAGTTATTACAGCTGAATTAACCTGGCAAAGCCCGTGGTTAAGGAGTTCAAGGATAGATAGGGCCACTGGTAGTGAGGCAACCCCTATCTCATCCTCCTGTCTTTCACCACCCAACCCACATAAGCACACAAACTATATAAAATGCAAAAAATACCCTTAATTCATAGGGCCACCATGAAAATTACCATTGGCCTTTTGGATTTTTAACTCTTTTAGAAAGAAATCTTTGGTCATATAGGTATACAAAAGTAACTGCTGGCTTTCTGAAGTGGTGTCGGATAGATTAAGACTTACATAAGTACAAAGAGGTTAAATAATATGCACATATAACTTATGCAACTTCAGCTATACATGAGAGAGGGAAAGAGAGATCACAGTGACCATGATTCTGCTCTCCATTCTGCTCCACATGCTCAGGCACTGGAGTGATCCTGCTATAAGAAATGACCTTCATACTATCCTTACAGTGAGATCTTCACCTTAATGCTCTTGAGATGCTGCCAGAGCTCTAATCATCAGATCTGCATACTTTTCATCTAGGAACAAAGAAAAAAGCAAAGAAAAATAGGCACCTCCAAACTGGTTTTGCCCTTCTTCCCCAAAAGGTGCTCTCCTGTATTTCTTTCCCACTCATTCTCCTGACTTCTCATTGCTTAGAACTGGATCACATCACCCCACCTATATGGGAAGTACAAGGGTTTTTGCTGTTTTGTTTTTGTTTTTTGCTTTTTTAACGCTGGGAACATTGTTACCGCAATATAATCAAGGTTCTGGGAGTGGCAGTGAGTAAAAAGCAGTCTCTATTGGGGACCACTTTTGTTTATTCTCATAGTTAACTACAACTTAGTCATCCCTATACTTGCTTTTGACCCATGAGAAATAAGAAAAGAAGGAACTATGTATTTTCTCTCTCACTTTCATAATATATAAAAATTAGTAGAATGTAATAAATAGTAGAAGCAGCTAAATAAATTATAGGTTATGTATAGAATGAAATATTATGTAGCCATAGTATTTGTATTAAGTGAAAAAAATCAGCTTCCAAATATATTCTGATTTTCAAAAATGCTACAAATGTATATGATGCATGTTACAAAGGTGTTTTATATATCTACACACATACACTTAGGAAAAATTGATTGGAAATGTGCACCAAAATAATGTTTTTTAAGATTTCATTTATTTATTTTTAGAAGGGAGAGGATGGGAGGGAGAAAGAGAGGGAGAGAAACATCAATTGGTTGCTTCTTGCAACTCAGGCATATGCCCTGACTAGGAATCAAACTAGCCACCTTTCTCTCAGCAGGACGATACCCAACCAACTGAGCCACACCAGTCAGGGCCCAAAATCCTGATAGTGAATTATCTTTAGGAGGTAGAATAATAGGAGAGTTAAATTTTCTCCTTTGGGCTTTTCTGTATTTGTTTGGTTATTTGGCACTAAATCTTTTGCAAGACATTTATATTTGTGAATTATCAAACACAATTTTAAATCCATGAATGATATAGAAGAATCACATTGAGAGAGTTACCGCTGGTTTTCTTCCAAACTTTCAAAACAGCAATCTTTAAATGATCTCATTATTTGTATAATGAGTGAGCTCCTGTATGCTGTGAAGGGCTATCAAGTGCTTTATGAATTTCATTCTGCCCATTGAGGAAAACATTGTATTAGTTATCTAACATGATCAAATTAGCCCCAAACATAGCAACTTACAACTTCTATGGTCAGAAATCTGGGTCCTCTGGCTCAAGGTTTCTTACAAAGCTGCAATCAAGGTGTCAACCAGGGCTGTATTCATTTCAGGGGTCAGCTGGGGAAGATCCCAAACTCTCACATGAATGTCAGCAGGATTTGGTTTCTCCAGGTGTTTGGACTAAGGGCCTTAGTTCTTCTCTGACTTCTGGCTCAAGCAAAAAAGAAAAAAAGAAAAAAGAAAGAAACACTTTTCCAGTTTCTTGCCATGAGGACCTCTCCTAAGCAAGTTCATAACATGGGAACTGGTTTCAATTAGAGTGAGGAAATGAGAGACCAAGAGAAGGTAAGCAAGATGCAAACCAGTGTCCTATTATTGTTGCCTAATCTTGGCAGTGACTTCCCATCACTGTTTGCCATATTCTATTCATTAGATGCAAACTGCCAAATCCAATCCACACTTAATGACATGAATTCCAGGAGGAAGGATTATCAGGAACCATCTCAAAGCTGCTAACCACACTAAGCAAAGGAGACTTTTCCAGTATTCTTGTTTCAAAGCTGCAATGCAAAGTTCTACAACCAAGATCATAGAAATCTGTTCAGAATTGTTGTCAGTGTATGTTTCTGTATATTGTGGATAAGTTAAGGCTTTTGCAAAAATCAATGAGAGATGTTCTGAACTGAACTAGACTCAAATAAACTTTTGAAACCCACAGTAGGCAAAACTATGTGGTTTTTCCTGGTCTTGAGGGTAGAGATGCCCCATTTGTGTGCGGTAAGTAGACATTACTGTAGTCTAGTTTTGAATCCTTTATGGAGTGGAGTGTGACACTGTGCCCCAAGACTCCTGCAGATGGCTAGCAGAATAATGTTCTTTATCCCCATTCTGCCGAGGTGCAAAGTTGCAGTCAAGGAAGAGCTTTGCCACCTGGCGCCCCCTTCAGCAGAGCTCTAGAGAATGGATTCAGCATGGATGAGGAGGCTGTGGTCCTGTTGCAGGCGGGGTAAAGGGCATATGTTCTGGGTGCCCAGGAACAGAGAGAATAGGGTTAAGGAGCTTGTGCAGGGGCTAACACTGAATAGCCTCCAATTTAGTGTTAGCCTTAAATCTCTATTTTCACATGTATTTGATGCTCCTATATCTTTGTAACTGATATGTCTTTTTAGGGACATCCAAGGTAGCTGGAAAGTAACTACAGTGGCAGGAGCACAAAATGGATTTGAGAATTTTGCTTGTTTGTTTTAAAGATTTTATTTATTATTTCCAGAGAAGGAGGAAGGAAGAGAGGCAGCAAAGGAGAGAAACATCATGTATGGTTGACTTTCACCTGCCTCCAGCTAAGGACCTGGCTGGAGACCTGGCTTGCAGCCTGGTTATGTGTCCTGGCTGGGAATTGACCCAGCAACCTTTGGGTTTGCAGGCCTGTGCCTATACACTGAGCCACCAGCCAGGGCTTGAATTTGAGAATTTTTGACATTGATAGAATTCAAAAATGATTCACTCTATTATTACAAGAAGGGTTTGTCAATGAAGAAGAAAAGGAAGATCTGGTAGTCTTTAATTTTTTTAGCAGTAGTGAATTTTTGAATCGCTATTTTAAAATTTTTTTAGCACCCATTTGTGAACAGCTTCACATTAATAGTGACTATCAATAATTTCAAGAGTTCTTCATTGAAGAACATTGCTAGGAATTACATGAAGCTATTTCAAGGATAAATCACAATATAAAATATTATGTTTATAGATGCTCAAATTTATCATTAAATTTCGAAATACTTTATTTGGATATATCAGATAAATTCAATATCTCTTCTTTCCTTATACTTTATTGCACTTGTACATTTTCATCGTAATTATAATATATAAAATGTAGTAAATGGTGTTACCAAGATCTACACAGAGATCCCCAAATATCCTTCAGTTTATCCCTATTCTACATAGGCTATGAATTAAGCCAAAAAAAAAAAAAAAGTTTAGGAAGCTTTGATTTACAGCAAATTGCCTGACTCTGTTGATTATATACTTACCTGTTATTTCTTAGCTTTTTACTTAACCTTTTATAGTCTGCAGGCTGGAAGTCTGCAAATCATACTCCTCAGGCTCCTTGCCAGTGGCTTCCTATTAGCATCTGCCAATGGCAGGCATTGAGAAAGATCAGAAAGTTGGAGAGAGGGAGTATCCTACTTCTAAAGTCAATAGCAGCTACTGCAGCAGCAGAAGGGTAGTGTGGCTGCGGACTCCAGCAGCCCAGGCAGCAGCAGAGTCTGTGTTGATTAAGTGCTAGCTGTGGGGGCACAACTTTGACCATTTCAGTCCCTGAAGTAGCAGCATCCATAGCTGCCCAGTGGCAGGAACAGGCTCATGGGTACCAGCTTATAAAAATTAGGAGCTTTTGGATCCTTCCTTCCTTTTGTTCCCTCAGCCCTTCCAACACTTTATAAACAGTTTTCTGTATCAAATCCTTTGTGTGTGAAATAAATGCTGACTATGGTTTCTGTCTTCTTGACTAAATGCAGAATAGTAAGTTGAGTTTTATGTGAGGGGAAAATTACTTTTCTCAAAGGCCCTGGTAGCCCCTGGAAAAGGAAGCATACAATTTATATATATATATATATATATAAAATTACTATGTCTAAACAGCATTTTGTATGTATTTTCCTGATAGCCTAAATTATAAATATCAAAATTACTATTTCCCTAGAATTAGAGAAAAACTTCTAAATGTTGGTATATCCCTTCTTTTCACTCACCAACTATTGAATAATGAGGTGTTTTCTTCATTCTTATTTGATCTAAGATCAAAAGGGCGGAAGATCTAAAATGCACATGGTAGCTATACTCTAGAGATTCATAAAAATCACTTCTCTTTTAGAATCTTTCTGTATTGACAGACTAGTTACATTTCAAGATATCTGCAGCATTTCCAGAAATATTAACTATTGGATAAAATGTCATATGAATTATATTTCACTCTTAAATTCCTGAAACATTTGCAGAAAAGGTAAATACACCAATATTAATTACCTATGCAAGTTTATGTACATTGCCTTATGTGCACCTAGGCTTTTCTGTATAAGAACACTACAACCCAGCATCCTCAAACTGTACCCTTATGATCTGTTTCTGCTTCACAATGCACTGGAGTGATTGTTAAAGAGTATGGCAGGCTTTATCCCCTTCCTCTTTGCCTCAGTGTATAGTAGTACTCACAGATATCATCTATAATAGCAAAAGAATATTTGAAAAATCAGCAAAGATGCAAGGAACAAAGTCCAGAGAAAATCAGGTGCAAGCTGATTGGCGTCTGACCTTGACTGAATCCTATGACCAACTCCACTGGCCACTTAGAGGAATTCTGCTTTGAAAGGTTTTGCCCTGGAGCGAGGAATCTGCCCCTAGTAATGGACCAGAAGTATTCTATCCATTCAATGCAAAAGTGTCCAGCTTCCAAATAATTACACACAAAGATTTTCAGACAATATTTTGCTTGACACCTTTCAGATCTCTGAACAAATGGTAGACCTTCTGATCTAATGTAAACTTTAGCAGGCCATGGCACAGTTCTCATAATGGAGGAAATGGAGGCTTCAGGATGAGCCCAGAGTTCCACTGCCAGTAAGGAACAGGTGTGGGCCTGAGATCTGAGTCTGAACTCCAGCATTCTTTCCATTACCCTACACATGTCTCCTCTGCATCATTGTCAAATCCCTCTTAAAAGGCAGAACCAAGGCCCCAGATGTGCTCCAGGGAGACTGGAAAAAAATTTTAATGTTAAAAAATTTAACATTAAAAAAATTCTATTTTGTTTTGTTTGGGATCAAAGTGCCAAAATCACTAGCAAGTTAGAGATGAACAGACACAAACTTAATGAACAAGGAGATTGTGGAAGTAGGCAAAGATCAAATCCTGCTTTGGGAATTTAAATATTCTGCAGTATGAGAGAGATTCTGTTGGTGTTGGAAATACCATGAATCATTTTCTGAGAAAGAAAAATAATGGAAGCTTTTCATCCCAAGTTTCTAAGAAGTGTTGTTTAACAGCAGAAAACACTTGGGAACACCAGGTCATGTGTAGAGGCCTTTGCTATATCCTGGTCAGGACTGGAACCTTCCTCCTAAACAGTGGGCTGTTTGAGCAACACCCACTTACTGGCAGTGGCCTCTTCCTCCTAAGTGATCATGTAGTTAAGGGAGAAGATTCATTTCTCTTTGTTCTCACAAGTTACATTGGTCAAGAATGCATTACTTCGATGGTCAATAAGAGTTATCAGAGCCCAGACACCCAATTTTCAAAATGTTAGTAAGTTAGCACATCTGTTGTCTTCCTCATTGATAACCCCACAAGAAACTCAGAAGTGCAAGATTCGTGTTTGCATCTGATATAAGTGAAGTATATGCTTGTCAGCATCACTCAAGTCAGAAAGCAGTCAGTATTTCCATTCTAAACCTCTCATGTTCCCCTTTAGTCTTTAGCCCTATGTACGTCAACCAGAAAAACTCACCACAAGTTGAAACTTAGGGCCATTTTTTAAAAAAGGCTGAGAACATTTTTCTCAAATGATAAGAGTTAAGATCAATGTGACCTTTCCCAGTGAGCAACAAAGAAGGAGTATGCCTTGTCTGTGATCAAAATTAGCTTGTTCAGTTTGCCTCAAGTTACCTATTTGTGTTTATATGCTATCTTCTTTTGGAGGAAAAGGTAAAAGTTCTAGCTATAATGATTACATCTAGCAGTGAACCCTTTAAAACAGTTTTTCAGACATTGTTGGGATCTTCGCTTTTTTGAACAAAAGAACAGAACGGTATAATAGGAATTAATATGGCAAGAAGCCCTAACCACCACAAAGCCAATTGTTCATAAATAAAAATCTGCTAAAGCGCTTAGATGTGCTCTGTTCACATAACCTTGTTCAGATGTGTCTTTTTACATTGGTACCTATTACTTGTGCCTCATACATCAGGAAGGTGTGTACATTAGAATAGTGTGTACAGAGCTGGTGGAAGCTTCTCAAGAGATGCCTCTAGTGGCTGAGAAAGCATTCAGTCTTCTAGCTAAGATGTTTGTCTGTATCCTTAAAGCAAGATAGGCCATCTGCCTCTTATGTTAACCCATAGATAAGTTGCATACAAACCAAGTTATGGGGTGTTAGAGTCACAAATAAACACTCACTTCACAAAGCTGAAATGCTTAATTGGGTACTATTACCAAAATCACAGGCTTTGATCGTAACACCCTGGCAGTATATTTGTGAAAGCTGAGTGAAATAGCAACTTTCAACTAGGCAACCAATTTTGGTATCATCATAATAAAGCATTTTACAAATGCATTCATTTTGAGAAAAGCCAGGTAATTAATAGAATTATAGATGTTTAGTGTGGTAAGTACTTAGCCTCAAGTGTTGGAACATTCTTTGAACTCCAATGACCTTTACCACCTGTTTATTTCAACCAACCCTACTTGGGTGACCCCAGTGCATCTTCTCATCATCTGGAAGTGCTCCACATCAGAAATCTTTGATTCCAAAATCTACTCTTGGAAAACAACCTCCAAATAATTCCACTTTCTCCACAGCTGCTACTTGTTTTTTTCACTTTGGCTCATGGCTTTCTATGATATCTGCAGCCTTATATCACTTTTTACCTTTCCTTTTGCATGTCATGCTGACATGCTTGCAGTCTCCCCGACATGCTTGCAATCTCCCCACTCCTGTCACCCAAAGCTATGTGTGCCTTGACAAGATGACTTGGCCCATGCTATTGTTCACCTACTGAACAGATATTTATTGAAGTACCCCCCATCTCCCATAAGAATGACTTCAATGGCCCCTCTGTCTGGAACATCAGCCTTCTCTCAGCCACCCCCATGATGTTCCTCCCTCGTTTTTGTAACACCTAAGCATCATTAAGACACAGTCTTAGAGAGATATGCTCTCCGTTCACTCGCTTCCTTCCATTAGGTTAAGTCATGTGACCATAACAGTTTGTGCATATCTGCATCAATGAATCATTCTATAATTACTTCAACCTCTCCAACTAGAGTAGGGTACTTTGTCTATTGTACTCACATTTGGATTGCGTACAGATAGTACTTAGAGTTAGATAACCCATCTCTACTGCTTATTAGCTCTTACGACCTCCAGCAACTTATTTAACTTCTGAGCCTGTTTCCTCCTCTATAAAACTGTTTATGAATATGGATTGTATGTAAAGCACTTAACAATTCTTTATATGTAGTAAATGTTAAATAAATACACTGAATATATAAATGTTACAAGAGTACCATTAGGAAACTCCCTAAACAGAAAATGTTTATCCTTTAAACACATAACAAGGAGCTCATTCCAGGGTTGGATAACTCTAATCATAGCTTAACTCAATCTATGTGGCTTGACTTACACTAGTTTTATTGACATAAATTAGCTTCCCCTTATCTCCAGTATCCTCTGCTGCGCTTGAGAATCTTGATATTCTGTCAGGATTCCCTGTCTTGGGAACCACCAATACCAGCAACCACTCCGTCAAGTATCATATTTTGGCAACTACCTCTGATGTAATTGGCTGTTGTGAGATGATCAGTCTCTACTTTTCACTACTTCCCAAGGTTGGCTGCTGCCACCACCACTGTGGCTATAGGACAGGAAACACAACCCTCCTCTGCACCGCTTTGCCCCAAGTGTAGTTGAAGACCTTTCCCCATAATCCCTCAGGACATTACAAGTCAAAATACGTAAAACATTAACTGAATCTTAATGAAGGTATAGGGACAATGAATGGGAAAGAGAACTGAGAATGAGTCAATGCCTGAGCTCCCTCCCCTCAGGGAGGAAGCCTGCTAGTCCTCCTGGCAGCCCCTGTGCCCCTGAGAGCACCTCAGAGCCTCAGGAGGCACCCTTACTGGAAGCTCTGAGAAGACTGACTCCAGGTCCCAGAATTCTGATTTCCTGCCCCACCACTGACCTCAGAGGACAGCTGGGAGTGAGTTGTTCCAGTTCTTTCAGGGGAAACCCCACCCGCATAATCCCAGAGTGATTCATGATCACTGCATTCCCCTAAAGCGTATCATTCAGCCTTCTTGCCTGTTGCCAAGTTGTTGTTAATGAAAATAGTAGCTACTGAATCTGGTTTATCAAACAATCCTAGTTCATAGAAGGGTGAAACATGAAATAAATTAATTTTTCTACAATCACTGTCCACAACTCTGCACTGTTCTCAATCTCCCTCTGTGTTCTCTGACAACATTTTGGGAAAATCTATAAAGTTCCCATTACTTTGGAGGATGGAAAGCTTAATCTAGTCTAGTCTAATTTAAAACTTCAATTTTGCATCAGTCCAGTGACCATGTCTCCTCTTTCAGCCCTTGGCTGGTCCCATCACCGGAGGGACTTAGAGTGCAGAGGGGCTTACCTGCTCCTAGGGTGCCCTCCTCAACTGCCTGCTGCCCTGCTCTTTGTGTGGAGATAGAGAAGACAGAGAGACAGACATACCTGGGGTGTTTATTAAATGCCCCTCTAGATTGTGATGGCTAGCGGTTGCTCCCTCTCTGTGGCAGACACCCAAATCTGGTCCCCTCATTGGTGCTTAAGTGAATTTCCCAAAGCCCCCTGGAAAGCCTCCCACATCACCATTTCTATCTTTTGCTCCTACCCTTGGTGATTCACCCCAACATTTATTGCTATCAGAATTCATTTTCCTGGCAGCAAGTTCTCTTGGGAGGGATACTGGTGAAACAGCCTCAAGCTTGGCTAACTTCCACAGTGTCCTTTTGATCCATGGTAAGTAAAATCACATCTCCATTACCAAAAACTAAATGTTGGACATGGAAGCTCCTGCACTCTACTCCTTTTCTTTGCTCTGCCTTTTCCTTCTAATTGTCTTCCATTTATGATATCTGGACAGAGGTACACCAAGACATCTGTGGTATAAGAAAATATCCAATTAGTGAATGAGAAGACATTTCATCACAATGTAACGCCCCAAGGATACAGATGACTTCCCAAATTCTGTCCTCCTGGTTCTTGCCTGTTTATAGGGACTGGAAGCAGGTGACAGCAATGAAGATTGGGGTAATAGGGGTAGCAGACACAGTTTAAACTATTTCTAGATAAGCCCCCAAAGAAATGTCTGATCCCTGTTCATTTATTATTTATTGTTTGGTCCTTGACACTTTGCCCTCAGCTTTGGATTCCAGGAAAACTTTCCAAGAATATTTTGTTGTCACTACCCAATAGCAGACCTTGTATTAAAGCCTTAATATGTATTATCTCATGTGAACCTCAAACCCCTATATTACTACCTATATTCTTTTTATTTTTTTAATTTAATTTTATTGTTGTTGTATTACATCCATCCTCTTTTTACTCCCCTCTGTCCCCTTCCCCACCCACCAACTCCCCTCCAAAGTCAATCCTACTTGTTGTCAATGTCCATCGTTCTTCCATGATAGTTCCTTGACTAAACTGCTCCCCTTCTTTGCCTACTCCTCCCCCCTCCCTGCTCCTCTCTGCCCCCTGAAGGTCTATTCATTGTATTCATGTATCTGGTTCTGTTATTACCTATATTCTATTTGTGGGGAAATACTAACTCAAGAGAGTTTAAGGACATTTTCAAGATGGCAGAGTTAATAGCAGTAGATCCAAGACTTTGACCAGTAGTACCTCAGACCTTCTACTATTGTAAACTTTCCCTCACAGAAAGTTCTTTTCATGATTGAGTTAGAATCTGCATCCTTGGAACTTTAAACTCCCCAGTTCATGAGGATGTAGTGTACAGCACAGGGAATATAGTCAACAATAGCGTAATAGTTCTGTACAGTAGTAAGTATATACTAGATTTAATGTGACTTACTAATCACATAGTAAGATATAAATATCTAATTGCTATATTGGGCATAGGAAACTAATATAATATTGTATGTCAACTATACTTTAATAAAATATTTTTATTAAAAAGAAAGAAAGAACTGCTTTAAATGAAGCAGCTTTGTCCCACCTACAGATGTGATGATGGTTATTTATTCTGCAAGGGTGTATGCCCTTACAAATCACCATAGTAGACCTCCAGCATTTTCTCTTTCAGTCCCTCTTGAACTGCTGTCTAATTTCCAATTAGAGGGAGTGCCTACTTCTCCATTAAAATTTCAAGGCAATAATGATTGGCTTACTCTGAGACCATGGAATAATCAAGATCTGCCTGGAGTTCATCATCTTTATTCGCTCCTTCAGATTCTCTCTAGTGATACTTTCAGGCAATTACACCCCACCCCCCACCCCACCCCACCCCAGCCCTTCTTGGCTTTTGCCTCTCTGGAAGTATCTCTCTGATTGTCCTCATTTGTAATAAAACTAACATGTCTAAAAACTAGGTAGGCTGGTAAAAGAAAAAAAAAATCAAAAACTAGGTAGGCCAACTTGCAGCATTCACACCTCTATACTTCCTACCCATAATCATTCTAGATAATACTAATCTATCAGGCACTGGATTACCCTGAGCCAAGACATTGCCTTGGCATTCGCCCCCATGCAGTATTCCCAGTTGCTACTACTAACCAATTAGAATTGGCATTGAAAATGAAACCTGTTAGTCTTAAACTCATAGTGATATCCAACAAAGGAAGATTACGGTCATTATTTTTACTAACTCAGATACTATTTTCACACCATCCTTGTAAGCAGGCCCTCAAAACAGAGGAATAACATGCTGTGTGATAACTTGAGTTCAGATGTGATGCAACTAATGATTGTTTCCTACCACCCAGGGTCATTCTCTACTCTTGCAATCACATTGGCCCTTATTTTATGTGATTGAACCTTTTGGACTCTGCTTATGCATAATGATGGGGTTTTCCTCTGTGGTAGTAAAACAGGTAGTTTGCCTGTTGTTTTGGTCTGGATGTCTGTGTCTCTCCCACCCCATCCCCCATTTTCTATGTTGAATCTCTAACTCGCAAATGATGATATTTGGAGATAGGGCCTTTAGGGTTAATTAGGTTTAGAAAGGTCATGAGGGTAGGGCCCCATGATGAGATTAGTGCCCTTAAAAGAAGAGGAAAAGAGCTCTATGCCAATGCACCTGCTCCAAGGAAAGGCTACATGAGCACACTGCAGGAGGCGGCAGTCTGTCTGCAGCTCAGGAAGCAGGCATTCACCAGATGTACAGCCTGCTGGCATCTTGATTTGGACTTCCAGTCTGCAGAACGGTGAGAAATTAAATGTGTGTTGCTTAAGCCACACAATCCATGGCATTTTGTTAACCCAGGCTAAGATATTTATGCCCACTTGCACAATATTTGAGAATGAGATAAGGCTTTCAGAAAAAAATTAGAATTCAATATATTTAAGGCTGAGGGACGCTTTCATCCATCCTTTTTGTTCTTTTCATTTCTCTGCATCTCTTTCTAGTCTTATTTTCTTTAACAGAGAGTTGAGACTAAATTCCTATTTCTTATACATTGAAAGAGATTTTTAAAAAGACATCATATATTCATAATATAGTCAGTCTTTTAAAAATATGCATAAAAATCTATGAAATTTGAAAGTCATACCAACATGCAAGCAAGTTGCCTTCTTATGCTGGTGGGATGAGAATTAATTTCCTTCATCTCTAGTTTCTACATTTAAAAAATATAATGTGAATATATCATTTTATCATGAAAAAGTTGATAAATTATGTTTTAAAATGTCAAAAGATTAAATTAATAAAATTAGTATTATCTTTTCAAAGAAAACAGATTAGTTTTCTTTTGTAGATCTTCTACCTTTGTAGAGAGTATATAAAATACTCTTGGGTGATATGACACAACAAAAATATTGATTTTTCAATTAATAAGGAATGATTAGATTAGTTTACCAGGGTTCCATTTTAATGATCCTGAAAATTGCTTAAGAACTTAAAAAATAAATAAATAAAAAGATTTTCTCTTAAAATAAGATTAGTATAAAACTCGAAGAAACAACTCTTTCTCCCATGATTTTCTTTGACTTTGCAGTTGGTCAGATTCCGTTTCAATTCTTGCTTAACTTCTATCTGCTATATTTAACTACAAGCATGTTATACCCACTCTGAACTTTCATGTCTTCATCTTTAAAATAATCTTTATCTTGCAAGCCTGTTGCTCTTGGAAAAATACATATATAAAAGCACTAGTTATATCATTTTAAAAAATGCCTGAATATAGTTCATTACAGTTGAGACAGTTGAGATTCTGATATCAAAATCTAATACTCTTCTAATTTTATAACAAAATTCACTAATACAAAACCCTTTTATCAGGTACCATGCAGACCTATATGCTGTACTTCCTCATTAAATATTTAAGCCACCAAAATTGTACCGACACATTTCTCAAAGAAATATATAGCAATTTAGGTTGCAAAAGCACGCCATTGAAGAAAATGGTGCTTACACATGAAGTTGATAAACACATTTTTTCTGACAATCCTAACCAGTATAATTAAATCTTCAGTCTAGGAAAGATGTGGCTTCTCTGTAGCAATTGATGAAATAAGCAAGGCAGCTCTTCCCCATTCTGACCCCTTCTCTGAAAGGAGCCCTGGAGGATCTCCTGGCTCAAATTTTATTCAATATTAGCAATTGCTGCTCAAGCTTTCAGTGGTCCCAGCATTACCTTTGCTCCAGAGTTTCTCTCTGGTTGTTAGTATTATTCCAAAGGTACATTAGAGGGTAGTTAGAACAAATGATTTGTTTTTGTTTTTGTTTTTTCATCTCTAAGACTTGATTCTCCTAAAATATGGTATGTTTAAAAAGCTAACTTCCAGAGAAAAGTTGGTTGATTAAGTAGCTGGAGAAGTAGCCAGGTCTCACCAAATGGATTATAAAGTCTCTGAAGGTGTGTCTTTCCAGATGCATTTCTTGTCACTTTCTGCATTTTTGAAATGAATAGTGTTAAATGTAAAGCAATTTAAATGAAAATATCTATTTTGTCATAGTACAAAAATTGTATTCTTGTGGAAAGCCCACATTATAAAAAAAAAAAGAAAGAAAGAAAGAAAAAAAAAGTTATAATTGCCATGAGAGATGGGGTTAGGATCTACAGAGTCTCTTATATACGATTCTTATCATCCTCGTTGTTCTTACAAACAAACACAAAATTGGTATGAGATAAATAAAAGAAAGCAGAGTTAAATGAATTGCCAGCCACATAAAGCAGCAATGTATTCCTAGTCTGTGTGAGCCATAACATTTTCATTTTTCTTATTTTGGTGGTAGTTCTTGATTGTGATTGCTATAATCATGAGAAATCTATGTTATGCAAACCATGTTCCCTAATTAGTCTATTTTGTTTCAAGCAATTGCTGTTAAAAACATTTGCTCTGAGAAAGAAGTGTCTATACTTAATATTCATGAATGGAGGTATGATTCACCCAGACACACAAAGACCTAAAGGGTAAATAATGTTACTAAACAATGAATGAGTTAATGTAAGATCAAGGGAAAAAATCCAAAGGTACCTTGAAACAAATGAAAATGAACGCACCAACCCAAAATCTATGGGAATCCATGAAAGCAGTCCTAAGAGGGACATTCATAGTACTTATAAACCTATCAAGAAAACAAAAATCTCAAATAAACAATCTAACCTTATACTTAAAGGAACCAGGAAAAAAAAAAAAGCCCAAAATGAGTCAAAGAAAGGAAATAATAAAGATCAAAGCAGAAGTAAACAAAAGAGTCTTAAAAAAAAAAAAAATCACAAAAAACCACAATGCAAAAGATCAATGAATCCAAGAACTGGTTCTTTGAAAAGATAAACAAGATGGACAAATCTTTAACCAGATTTAACAAGAAAAAAAAAAAAGGAAAAGGTTAGGAAGACTGGGTGAAACCGGTGAAGGGATTTAAAAAAAAAAAAAAACCCTCATAAACAGAGAAAATAAAACCTTTTAAAGGGACCCAGCTCATCCACTCAAGCCCTTCTGGATCCTTGATTTTTGATTCTTTGTTTTATTTTTTTGCATACTTTCATTTTTGGCCTCTTCCCTGAATGGCATCCCAGTTTCAAGTTCAACATCTCAGAAGAGAGTTCTCTGGTATTACCATCTAGCCTCCACTATCCCAACCACAGATAAAAAGATATGTTCTGTCCCTGAATAGTGGCCACAGCACGTGAGATCTGCCAGCCTTTGTCCACTTCTTACCTCCCAGGAAAGGGATACTATGTGGGTGTGACTAGTAAGGGACACCCACAAGCATTCTCAGTTCTTTTTCAGTCGCATCTGTGGATATTCCTTAATATGGATTCTCAAAGCAAGACCAATTCTTGTCCCTCTGGGAAGTTGGTTCCAATCTAGTTTGGAAGAAAATTTGCAGTAGACAAAAATTTCTTCCCATCTGGTGATTCCATAACCTATTCTTATCAGTGCTTTCATCTACAGAACGAAGTTATTTAGGGCAAGGGTTTGTAGTTTACAGCTCAATTCCTTCAGCTGGAACAAGCAATACTATTTATAGTTATTTTATTGCTTTAATTTATGTATCTGAAAAAATTCTGCTCTAATTGTGGATGATTATCAGGAGGGAAGTGTGCTCATGCACCTCAGGGGATTTGTTTGTGGGCCTATGATTTTAAATAGCTCAGTTATTACCAGAGGATAGAAAATCAATTTTATGGATCTTCAAACATATATAATAACCAACATGAATATTAAAGTGGTAGTAGCACATTTTACATTGGCTTTAGTGATTTTTCTTTTCTAGCTATAAATAGATGCCTGTGTTTCTATTATATATATCCAATGGCATTTCTAGTGTAACGCAATACAAAGAGGGACTTTGGCCCTGTTCATGGATTACTAGGAGTAAACAAGAATGATTAATGGCACAGATAGGGAGACACAGGCCTTCAGCAACAGAAAAAAACTTTTAAGGCATAAAAAAATGATAGGACTGAATTTCTGTCAGCTGCATGCCTATTAAAAATGCATGATATGTCCAAGCAAAGCTCACAAGTCCTATGTGTCTTTCTAATCCAGCCTTCTCATTGACATAAGAGTTTTATTTCTTAACCAAAAGTTAGATCAGAATATTCTTCTCAAAAACTGGAAATGCACCTTTGCTGCTTATACAGTTAGAAATTCCTAGTTGGAATATTTACCCATTCTAGTCCCCCCACAATGCCATATTGTCTAACACTGTAGGCCTTTATATGTTATTACATCTGATCCTAACACCATTGTCCAGCTATCCAAACCCCACACATTGAAGGGTATTAAATAACACTTCCAAGAAAGAATTTCTGATTCCCCAATTAAAATCAACACTTCTCCATCCTTGTTTGCAACCTATTAAAGTATTAATTTCATTTTGTATATAGTAACTAATTGCTGACGTGCTTATATCAGCCATTAACTTCTACAATCCTTGAATTCAGATTGTCTCATTTATCCGTGTCTATCCCACAAAGTTCACTTGTATCTCCTACATGTAAGTTGTCCAGAAGTTATGTATAAGCACAACACTGAGAGGTGGTATAAACTAGAATATCCCCTTCATTGTCCCAATTCTGTCACAGGTAACCCTGAAATCTAAGAATCCCAGTGAAGCCTGAGCCACCCCTCTTGGACAGTTGGTATGGTGGCTCAAGTCTTCAAGCTGACCCAGTCAAGAAACAGGTGTTCCCTGGAATAAAAAATAGCAGGTTAGTGTTTCTTTTTCTTTTGAAAAGGATTAGAAAAAATCCATACTAGTGTTACTGAACAAAATGGGATTCGGCCACCTGCCACGGAACACAGGCATAACACAACAATTGGTGGAAAAAGGTTTTTATTAAAGGATTGCCCAATTTGGGGAAGCTGGGGACTCACCTGCTCCACTCCAACCTCTTATGCAGAAAGCACAGAAAGAGGCCAACCAACCGCAAAACTAGAGTCAGCGTCCAGACACCCCGCTCCATTGCTCTCTGTCGTCCTGGGGCCCATCTCCGCCTCCACAATACACGTGTGTTGTGATGTGAGTTTCAGCCGGTGCATGCTCTGTGCAAACTGTGTACTTGCCACGTTAGTTGTTTGCTGTTCCCCGGCGGTATGCAAGTCTGTCTGTCATGCAGTTTCGGTTGTAATTTCAATCCTGACACCTTCAGCGCTTCCCGACCCCGCTTCTCAGGGGCCTGGGCTCACCTGCGCCTCCTTGGGGCTCCCTCCGCTCTGCCCTTGAACTTGGCCAGATCCCCCCTGTTACACTAACAGGAAAAAAAAATCCTTTCTTTGATGTGATTTGCCATCTTAGACAAAAAGTAATGCTTACATTGTTGAGCTGTGATTACATGCTAGGTAACCAAGAGGGAAACCTGTGGCAGTTCCCATGGGCAGGAGGCTGAACTGGACTTGGAACAGTCATTTCCACCCTCATTTAAGGGCCTGTCGCTCTCCTGCGATGTGACATGGCCATGGGAAAATGGTAACAACATACTTCACACTGAAGGTTTATTTGGTTAGTCAATTAGGACAATTTTCCTTTGGGCTCTCATAGTTGGGGGCTATGCGTGGGTAATATTAGGCTACTATCTGTGGACTCTTTGCTGAAATAAATAACTTTCATGGAAAGAGCAGACGAAATTTATATATGGAGGCCATATTGAAAGAGCATTGAAGGTGATCTGCTCTCCCAGCTGGCAAATGCCAGGGTGTTGCTCCCCAGCCGAGTCCCATCTGTCAGAGGACATCACTGGCTGTACTGTATGGAGCTGGATCCCAGACACACCTCTTGGGGAAAACCTCAATACAAACCCAAGCAGGTGTCCAAACTCACTATCAATCTGAAGGAGCGACAAGAAATATGGTGTGGGACACAGGACAGAAGGGCTGAAGTGCTTGAGTTGGAGTGTCCTCGAAGCCAAGGTACATACTTTGCTTTTTCTATTGAGGCAGGAGCACTGGTATCTGGAGAGGGAGAAAACTCTCAAAGGTACTGCATTGGCCTGGGGCGGGGGTGGGGAGTTTGCCTGGGGAATTTGGATTTTATTCTATTAGCAATAGAGAGTCATGGAATTTATTTGCTGTACTGTGTTTTACTTCTAGCAGGGCAATGAATGAGAATAGTACTCTTGAGGGAAATTACTCCAGAAACAACATATAGAATGGATCAGAGGATAAAGAAAATAAAGTTTGAAACTATATAAGAGACTGAACTAACGGGTGACAGTGAGACTAGAAAGGAATGTATGTGTGAGAAGGTACAAATGAAGGGTCAACAGGGCTTGGTATCTGACAGAACATGAAGACTAGAGAACAATACTTATCAAAGCTGTCTCAGGTTTCAAATCCCAGAGAGGTGAAAACTGTTGGGACCATGCAGAAATAAGAGTAATTGACTTTCAATTGCCTCCCCTTCAAGTTTTCCCTGAGCATATATTGAGGGAAACAGCACATTCAATGGAAGCTCATAAGGTGAAAATATTTGTATCAGATAATTTGAGCAGGGAAAGAAAGTTTTTCCTACTTACCAAATTCTTCCAACTAAATAGGAAGACAATGCATATAAGCAGAGACCCAGAAAGATCATCTTAATTCATACCAATATTCTTTAAATATTGGTGCACTTGTGTTTAGTAGAGTTGGGGATAAAGTGATTTTCCTATGAATAAAAGTTGTATATCACCTTATGTTCAAAAGAGTTGATTTATCACATGACCTGTACGTAGCATAACATTTTCACATTTCACAGTTTTTCCATCATTCCTGTCAATAGTATCAGTCACATTTTATTTTGCTGAACTTATTGTAATTTGCTTCATTTGGGGTGAAAAAAAAAAGTACTGTTCCAATTTCAATGGCTTTCAGTTTTAGAATCTTAAAAGTAATTATGTGACTTAGCAGACGTCCAACATCATTCTATTTGAGTCAGTGTAGGACATGGACTCTCAAGCAAAGAGACTCAAATGTGTCCCCAAACTGTACTAGTGTTGCATGGCATACTCCCTGGGATTTCTTTTTTCTACTTCTTTTACATCTGCTCCTCACAAGGCTGCTTGGAAAAGGCTCGCTGTGGTCACCAGCCTATGGGATCTCCAGAGTCCTTATCCAAAATAAAGGGCCTGCTCTTGTAATTGGTAGTCCTTGGGTGTCACGGTCATGCTCCCAACCACACTTGTCACCTGGGCTCTTAAAGCACTGTGCCTGAATTCAAAGTCTCACAGTCTCCACGACTAACTCACTCAGCTTCAGCCTCCAACCCCTCAGCCCACAGAGAACCCCAAGCCAGTGTGTTCAAGGTTGCTTAAGAGTTCATAAAAGATTAACTGTATAAGACTGAAAGCTAAGATGTGTCATGATCTGATACTATGAACTATAAGTGTGTAAAGAGTTTCATATGAAAGCAGTTCACAACATTCCCCCCACCTAAAGTAGATGAACTATAATGCCCTTTTCACAGTTGCATAAATTCCCATGAACACCTAATCCAGACTAAGCCGATCGGAGTCCCTTCCCTGGGAATTTGGCATTAGAGTTGGAGATATAGAGCAGCAATCCATGGAGCTGGACCCTGTGACAAGGTCAGGTTCCCCACAGTCCAGTAGTATCCAAGTACAGGGGCAATAGCATCCTTTCCCCACTACCACTGCCCCCTCTGGGATCAGTACCCACCCTCTATGGGGCAAGGTTTAGGAATGCCCAGCTCTGTTGTAAACAACTATTATCCATGCTGGGCAGGTCAGATAGGGATCCTCAAATTCCTGAATCTGGGAGCCCCCCTACCTTCCCCCACCCCCGCTGGACAGACCAAGGCCTTGTGATATACTAGCTGCTGTCAGAGAAAAGGCAGCTACCAGTAGCAAAGTAACAAAGTTTAGCTAATTGTAGCTCCCTGGAACAAAAATCCAGGACAAGTACGGGCTCGCTGTAGTGGTGACTCCTGGTTTACAGGCTTGGTTTGGCTCCCTCATGTGGTTCCCAACCCTGGAGAATGAGGTCTCAGTGTCTCCAGGCCAACTCTGCATCCATCTGCCTGTCTCCCGCATCTGTGAGGTCGTGGTCAGGTGCCACGGACCTCACCTTCCTTGTCCCTGAGGAGGGATAGTTTTAGTCAGGTCTTTTTCCAGCCTCTTGTCACTGTGTTGTTATTAGGACATAAATTCTATGCCTTACTTCCTTCAAGGTCTTTCTCTTCAATTTTCACCATCTGTTTTTTTTTCCTCTCAACAAAACTTACCTTATTCAAATTAAAAGCTTTGGCTTCTGTGCATGTGTGGGGGCAGTGAATACATAGGGACTCTCTGTAACTTTCCCTCCATTTTGCTCTGAACCTTAAACATCTCTAAAAAACAGTAATGTCCTACTGAAAAACAACAACAAAAGCTATGATTCCCAAAACTATTGCTTCTAACAGGCTCTTACAAAAGAGCCATTTTGTATTTAAAAAAAAAAAAAAAAAGAAAAGCCAGTATTGACTATTTCTTTATTCTTGCATACCAGTTAGAAACTTCCTAACTCTTTTAGTTGATGTGGATGGCTCTGGGGAAGCAGAAGGAAGCATAACACACACACACACACACACACACACACACACATTTATATTTTAAGAAAATACCTCACTATGTGGGTAAACCCACATGATTGGCAGTCATACTGCATCCTATGAGTGAGGTAGCAGGTAAAAGCCAGATGGCTGGGATAGTAATGAGAGGGCTCAGAAAGAGAAGCAGAGAAGACAATGGTGAGGGGACTATCTATGTTCCAGATATGTTTTAGTTTCCCAGTTTCTGCTAAACTAAAGCTGCCCTTTTTATATATCACTGTATTTTTAAAATAAAAAAAATTCATTTTTTAAGCTAGTTCAAATGAGTTTATATATTTAGCAACCAAAACAGTGCTAATTAACACAGTTTTATAGTTTCAAAGATAATCTATATTTTCTCAAGTGTCTTTTAAAAAGGCACCTTGAGATTAATATTAATAGGTGATTAAATGGTCCTATAATCACTTTACTATGAAAGTCTGTGTTATTTATTGCAACTCTGTAATTCACATTTTCCTGTTTCAGAATGTGGTTGCAACATAACACCTTTAGTGTTGGTTTCTACCTGGAAAGGGACACGAACAAGGTCATAGGCTAGCTCCCCATGCTAACTGGGTGCACAGCTATGAGCACAGCCAGATAGAGGCTTTCTGAGAGCACTGAGAATGGACCTTGGGAGCAGGTGTCACTTGGTCACCAGAGGCCCTGATACTGATTCTCTGCATGTGACCTGAGAAGTCTGTCACGCAGTAGGGATGAAAGTCATTTTCTTTCCCTATTATTTTCAGCTCTACATACACCCCAACACTCTTTAGGAAAACTGCAGTGCCCTTCTTGGGCATTTTGCTCCTATGGCTCCTAATAAGTAGGTAGTAATGTTGCCCAATTTCTCACAGCTCATCATAAGAAATTCCTGCCTTCTGCTGGAGCAATCAGCTTTTCCCTGTAGGGAGTCTGGAATTGGGCTTTTGTTGGAGACTCCCATTAGTCTTAGTTGAATCTGGGCAGAAAGTCCTTGACAGGCTAAGCCAGGCAGTGTCCTGAAGCAGACAGTGCTGGTTGTAAGTAAAGCAGACAGGCACAGGGAAGGGGAAAGGAGGAAGCATTCAGCCCCTCACAACTGAAATGAAGTCTTTGCTTCTGCAGCTATAGACCTGGAAATACCACGTGACTTGTTGGTGGCAGTCAAATAAATGGCAGATGAGCCAGGACTCAAAGTCATGTTGCCTAAATTTTCTCTAACAGCTAATTTCTATTTGGGGATGTAATAAAACATCTTACCTAGTGGTGAGGTGGGTGATGCACTGGACTAGGGAGAAAGGGACCTCGTGTCTCACTCTGGTTCTGTCACTTAGTGGCTGTGAGACCTTTTATAAGTCACCTAACAGTTGGGCCTGTATTCATTTTGGGACTTGAGCAGGTGATCTCAACATTCTACATTCTTTCAGTAGGAAAGGTTCCTTAGGTATGTGTGTATCACAGACCATGTGGTCACATTTACCTCATTAGAATTCTGGTACCACCATCAGCAGACAAACATAAAATGGGCACCTTGGGAGAGATTTTGATGGAATGAAATGCATGTAAAAGTTCCTTTTATTAAGTTAAAAAGAGAAAATTACAAAGAATGAGGATAATTAGCCTAATTTCCTTAACTCAGAGGCTATTTTTTGTAAAAGTTAATTACCTTGTACTTTAGCTCAAGAATTGTAGGCATCTAAAATTTTAATTTTTATAGCTCTGTACCCCCAATTCCTACATTCTTTGAGTTTGGGCAGGTCCTATCTTCCCAAATGGCCAGGGTACAAATTCCTTTTAGGCTATACATTCCCTTCTGTTCGTGGCAGAAGCTAAGAACAGACGTATCAAGGTTACTTTCCTGGAAATAAAGTCATCAAAAGTCAACATTTCTGTTGAGATTAGGGAAAATACTTTTAGGGTGAACTACAGCTATTAATTAGTGTTCTAATTATACCTCAGAATTGCCCTTACCATTAACATGAGGAAAACAAGTACATTTTAGAGGTTAAAACATATTTCAAATCTTTAAAAATATATATTTATTGGTGAATTGTTATTGTTTTATTTTTTGTTTGTTCTTGATTTTTGCTATTTTTGAAGCCATAAAAACTGCAAATTAGCAGTGATCAAGTAAATGTAATGTTTTAAAACAAAGAAAACAAGGTTATTGTAAACAGCCTATATTTTTTATGGTGACCTGGCATTATGGGTCAAGAATCACGGGTATTTTACAGTATTTCCTATACATTTTACTGAAACAGAGAGACAAAGAAAAGAAAAAAAAAACCACAAAAATATTTTTTTTCTTTTTCTGTTTTCTTTTACACAGATCAGCTCTGTTGTCAAGTTTGGGTGATCCTAATCAGTTGTTATAGGATTCTACTTCAGCCTTTTGAGACATAGACTGTGACAGGGACCGGGATGGGGAGCTAAACATTTCTAGGTGCATTGAATTCTGGCTTCCATAGTAAGCTTGGATATGACATATGGCAATAAGTAAATCTGTCTAACCTTCTATGATGAACAATGGATGTGGTATTCAAAAAGAAATTGGCAACCCTTTTATTTGAATAAGAGATGGCTTATATCAGATTCATTATCAATTTTCATAGTTTACTTTTATCAGCATGTTGTTTTACTTTAGCAAGTTGCATTTAAAAAGCACACTAATTAGTCTTCCCAATTAATGTCTTTGGTAGCACTCTCTTAAAGGTTAACAATAACCTCCTTAATATCTAATCCAGCCTGTTTCCATCCCACTGGACTCTGATCTGATCTGACATTACTGACGACCTCTACTTAGTGGCTTCCAGGCTCTTCTCTCTCCAGCTGATTCTTCTCTCTCTCTGTCTGTCTCTCTGTCTCTCTCTTTGCTATTGTTCTATTACAGTTGTCCCAATTTTCCCCTCATGCTCTCCACTGTCCCCCACCCTGTTGTCTACGTCCATGGGTCATTTATACTATTATCTCTTTAACTGCCTTTCCTTAGTATACTTGGTGGCTCTTGTCATCCGACAGGCTCTATATAAGTTAATATTCCCTAGGAGACTGTAACTACTATTTTGAACCAGTCTCACCCACTCCCATGGCTTTAGCTATGGTTTATGAGACACCAGTAACTCCCAAATCTATGAGCTCCAGGCTTTTGTTTCCGAAGAAATCTTACATAGCTCCTCTAAGATAAACTGAAGGCCTCTCAAACTCAGCATGTCAAACAGAGCTCATGGTCCCCACTCACCGTGGAAGGCAGCCTCCAATATGGCCTGCAAAGGTACCCATTTCCTGGGCTTTTCACACTCTTGAGTGAAAACAGAATAGATGTGGGTGATGGGCACAGTTGGTAATTCTCTTATTCTTTGCGTTTGTTCAGAATGATGCTGTTTTATAGATGGTTCAAGTTCAGGAATCATACCTTAATTTGTTCTTATGGTCACCTTGTCCTTAGGTGAGGCTTAAAAATATGACTGATTTTTTTTTTTTTTGTATTAGAAAACCCTTGATTTCTTTTTCTTAATGTGGGATTTTTTTGTATACCTTATTATGCTGTTACAGTTTTCCCAATTTCTTTTTCCTTTGCTCCCCTCTGTCCAGTTACACCCCTCCCTCCAGCAATCCCAGCCCCCTTAGTTCATGTCCATGGGTCATGCATGTAAGTTCTTTGGCTTCACCCATTCCTGTACTATTCTTAACAAAACATGATTTATTTTATAAAAAGACCCTCAGTCTAAGAAACAGATAAAGTAAATTAATTACAGATCCACTTGTAATTTTTTGAGGTGTTTCCATATTGCTTGCCATAGTGGCTACACCAATCTGCATTCCCACCAACAGCGCAAGTGTTCCCCTTTCCCCACATCCTTGCCAGCACTTGTTGCTTGTTGGTAATTCATATTACTTTGTCCTTATGTTCTGAACATTTTTGGACTGTTCCACTTACCTCCTCAAAAGCTTTTGTTTCCCAGATTAAACAAAAATTTTGTATGAGTTTCAAAATATTTTATTTAGTGGGCTTTTTTTTACTTCATCTCAGATTTTTTATTTGAATTCTCTACATTAGTCCATTAAATTTCCCAATGGTACCTAAATGTGATTTTTTTCTGTGCTCTTCCCTGGGTCTTTCATATGTGCTAGTCCCAAAACAGTGCAACACCCTTCCACTTCTCTGCTTCAAAACCTGCCTTTAGAATGCTTTGGTATTTACTTCCTTTAGGACATTTCTGCTAGAATCTAGATGCCAACAACAACTAACCAGCTGATCAATACTCATATATAGCCTAGTTGTTCTTATATGTGAGTATAGCTAAGCTTTACCTGCATTTTAAAGTGTTAAGAATGTAAAATGTAAAATGTTTACACATTGCAGGTCACTTGGTTCAAAGGAAATTTGACAGGACAGAGTCCAAGGGGATTTTGGCACCGAACAGGTGGACTGGCCCATTACTATTGTACTTATTAGCTAAATATCTAATAACCTAACTCAAGACCTTTATTTGCTCATCTGCAAAATGGGAGTGATGTTACTTTCTGGAGCTGCAGAGAGGATTAAATGTATAGCAGTTGGTCTAGTGCTAGGAAATGATAAGTTTGATATATAGCACTACTAAAATTACTACTTCTAGATTAAGAGTACCAGTTCACCCTGAGAGGTGTGGCTCAGTCAGTTGGCTGGGCATCTTCCTGGGAAGCCAAAGGTAGCCAGTTTAATTCCCTATCAGGGTACAGGCCTGGGCTGCAGGTTTGGTCCCTTGTTGGGGTGTGTTTGAGAGGCAAATGATCTTGCATTAATGTTTCTCCTTTTTCTCCCTCCCTTCTCCCTCTCTAAAAATAAGAAAATCTTTTAAAAGATATAAGCCTCAGTTTGAGATCATTTGCTTTAAAAGAATTAGTTCTTGTTTTTTTAATAAGAGACAGAAGAAAGTAACTTATCTCTCTTGTAAACTACCATAAACTATCACACTTAGTCTTGGGAAATGAGATCCTTCTTTCTTCTCCCTTTTAAATATATTTTTCCTTCTCTTTGAATAAATTAGATAACCTCGAAGTTACATCACTTTGAAATGCTAACTTTTTAAAAGTGCAAATTGCCTTTTAGGTACCCAAAGTACCTGGCTATATCTGCATATCTGTCCATCCCTTGTATGAGCTGTTTTGTCTTCTCATCAGTGAAAATCAGAAAGATATAATCTAATTTCAGAGTTAGCCAATGCATGCAAAAATAATTCATTTAATAAATGGGCATATTCTTTCTGATGATAGAATACCTGGCTGAATTCTGAAAAGCAAAGGATAATCTAGTCCATTTTAATTATTGATGTAAAACATCCCTACATTGTGTTGCCAGGAGTATAAGGGTGAAAAGTATATACAGCCCTTGAACTTGGGGGCTAGGGTGTTGACTCCTGCAGTCAAAAATCCACATGTAACTTTTGACACTTCAAAAACTTAACTATTAATAGCCAACTATTAACTGGCAGACATAACTGATAATATAAACAGCTGATTAACACATATTTTGTTACATGCGTTATATACTGTCTTACAATAAAGCTAGAGAAAATGTTAATAAAATCATAAAATACATTTAGTGTTCATTGAAAAAAATATGTCTATAAGTAGACCTACATAGTTCAAACCTGTATTGTTCAAGAGTCAACTGCACTTTTTTTTTTTAAACTAAAATAATGAGATCTGGAGGGCTGATAGCATGAGAATATGGTACCAAACAAATCACTTTGTCTTCTGGGAAAGGTAATAAATAACAGGGTATAAGGTTAGACCACAGATGTTTGGTTTAACAGTTCACAGTTGGGGCTGGTAGGTAGTCTCAGAAAATCATAAAATGCCTCTGCTGAGCCAGTTACGGGTAAGATTCCACCTACGTGCTCACCAGTTCAATTATCTTCCTACGTGCTTGAGCCCAAGTGACCTGTCAGCAGAGGGTGTCTGTGGCAGTTATAAGAGGATGGCCTTACCAGTTTAGGATTGTGTGTGGGTGTTGAACATGGTACTTCAACATAAATTTATGAGGTGCAAACTTGTAATGCACAGATGACTCATAAGGTTTCAGAATGTGTAAATATGAAGCACAGTCTAACTTACACCGTCACTGGTGCTCACCCACAGCAAAACTAGCCTCGGCTGATGACCAAATTGTTTGGATTACCAGAAAATTCATACACTTGGTCGATGAGAAAAATTCTTGGGTTGATTTCAACATTGGTGTGCAGTTACCATCTCGAGGCACTGTTAAGTGTACCTAATGTGCATTTCGCAGCATTGTCTGGTGGCAGCATTCACTTGTTTCTCAGAGATTGTGAAGTCAATTCTTTGGAGACATACATTGAAAAATTTCTAGATAGCAATTGTATAGTAAAAAAATTACACACAGGCACTTTACCACTCAAGTGTTTTCAATCAGGCAATACAATAAAGGATCACAACTAAACATTTCATATGGATGCTGAAATAAAACTAAGATTAGTATTTTATGTGATTCATTTCCAATGTTCCTTGTTTGAGTTTTATCCAATTACTAAAAAAAATGCCATAAAGTGTTCTTTAATTGAAGATGAACTGGTAAAGACTAGACCCTTAACATTACTGAAGTGATACCTTGTAAGTAGATTATTTAGCTACCAAATAACCTTGGAACATGTGACCAAATAGACACAACCAAGAGACCTAGAATTCAACAGGATGTTTTAATTATTAAAAGTATTTTGGCCCTTAAAACACAAGAATAATATGAAAGAATAGAGAAATAAAGGAGTTTAACCAATTTTATAAGTGGAACCAATCATTATTCATAGTTCCCATAAAAATAGTTGATAAAATTTGCTAAACTTAAATAAATTTCTATCTTTTTCTGAACAAAAAAATAAAAAATAAAGCACCTTTGAGGTTTTGATCACTTCTACATAAAATAAGAATCATCTTGCGTCCTATTGTTAACAGCAAGGTTTCTGGACATTGGATCATTCTTTTATTAACTTTGTAGGCCCACTTGAGAATTTATTTATGAAGACACCCACAGATAATGAATAAACAAACTTGGATTCCCTGAAACACCACCCATGCACACAGCTGGACCATGAGGTGGTTTTTAGTTAAATAGCAGCTACCATATTTGGTCATATGGTTCAAACTGTAACAAACACAGAACATTTGCCCAATCCTAACTTCAGCTGTTTACTAACTGAATTCACTTCCCATAAGAGATAGACCTTCTAGTTTCATTAGGTTAATACCTTGGTTGATTTTTGTTTGAAGACTCTGCAGTATTAAGTAGTCATAAACGAAATAGGTATTGTGTTAGTAATACTTAAAACATTTGGGTAGCCAACCAGCAAACATATGTTAGGAAATTTCTGCATGTTTATTTAGGTTTTAAGTCTTAAATACCATCTGCTATAATTGTAAAGATACACTAGCTGCTAATAGCCTCATCATATTCATTAAGTTCTAAATCTTTTACCCAAGTGGTTTTACTAATCAAGAACAGGAAAAAGCTCTTTTTCTTTCTTTTTTTCTCCTTTTGACAGATTCAATGGACTTTCTAAAGAATTACTATCCTGGTAAGATCTAACTGGCATTCAGCCTCAAAATAAAAAGATAATGATTTTCTTTAAAAAAATGACCTCAAGCCCTGGCTGGTGGCACAGTGGATAAGGCGCCAGCCTGCAAACCCAAACATTGTTGGTTTGATTCCCAGCCAGGGCATGTAAACAGGTTGAAAGCCAGGTCTCCAGCCAGGTCCGTGGCTGGAAGCAGGTGAAAGGCAACCATACATTGATGTCTCTCTTCCTTTCTTTCTCTCTAAACATAATAAAATAAAATCTTTAAAAAAAAAAAAAAAAAAAAAGGGCTTCAAAGTGAAATGCACTACCACTATGGCTTTATATCACATCCTACCCTTTCTGTGAGCTATTTCAGTCCTGGCTTAACTCTTCCGAGGCTCACTCGCTAATGGGCTTTCTTTCACCTGTAAAGTGCCTACTAAACATCAAATGCACTTAAATGTCAGCTCCTTATTAATTTTGTCTATAACACACAAAAATTTGTATTTTTAGCTGAGTGATATGTTTCAATTCAACTAGGTCAATACCCAAAGGGCAAGGGTCATGTCTTACATGTCATCTGTGGCCCACACCCTCACTAAATCACCTAGCACAGTGCTTGACATATTGAAGCTCTTCATTAATCTTCTAAACTCATCAGTTGAAACTTCATTACAACTCTGGTCAGGTGGCTCAGTTGGTTGGAGCATTGTCCTATAAGCTGAAAAGTCACAGATTCGATTCTGGGTCTGGGCACATGCCTAGGTTGCAGGTTTGGCCTGGTCAGGGCATGTGTATACGTACGAGAGGCATGGAGTCAATTATTTTCCCCCCTGTCTCTCCACTTCCCTTCCCTCTCTCTAAAATCAATCAGAATATCCTGGGATGAGAAAAAACAAAAAACAATACTTCACTGCAAAGCTTTTGCAATAGGTTGTCTCAATTTCATATAATTAGCTTAATATACTGAAGCCAAATCAAATTAACACTTCAACCATTAGTATACTATAAATGTTAAATCCTAATGTTCCTTTTATTTATTAAATACTTAGTTGGTTATAGTTTTTAAAATGTCTTTGTCTTTGTAAATTTCTTGTTAGAACAAACTAAACTCTCTCTAATAAACCAGAGTCAACTGGGTACTTGTTTGCCAAGTAACTGTCTAGGAATGAAGGTAGCTGACAATATTTCATCTTGACTTAAGACATGGCCTCTGGCCCCTAGGCCCCAAGCCCAGATCAAGTACTCAAAGAGGGAGGCAAAGTAGATACTATTGCCTACTGTGGAAAGTGCTATGCAGAAAGTTCTATAAGCATAAATGTGAGAGGCACAGAAAATCTTTATTGCCACAGGAAGCAAGTGTACTCATCCCACCTCACCAACAGCTTTAAGAGTCACAGAAACGCAGACTTCACATAATAAAATACAACACAGACTGAGGGAGAAATGGTCCCTTGTACTATTATTATTGGCTGTAATACTGAGGTAACCAATTGACTTTGTTCTGTGAAAATACCTCCAACACAATGAAAAAACTCAACCTGTTATATCCAATTCATATATACAACTCAAATAAAAATATATATTATTTGCTTCAATGTATAGCAAGTTTAATACATTAGTGTTTACAAAATAAAAACTGTATTCTACTGAAATTTTTCTTGTGCTTCCCTCTTATCACTAAGCTTGAAGGACCAGAAAAGTATGATACTTACAGAAACTTATTTATAGATTTAAAGATGCAGTTTGTGAGGGCCATGAAAGATGGATAAATATTAGTTGGAAGATTACAGCATCTTTAAAAACTGTTGCTTGTTAAAATCTACAAACTTGAACTGTAAGACACAATTTTAAAAAACCCACAAAATTTCTTAAAAGTAGATTAGAATACAGGAAACGTTTCATGAAACTACTGAGATACTAACCAGTTCTATGGCTAATATTAAAAACTGAACAATCTATTTAAATCATACACATACTATTCTACACACATTCAAATATACAACCACAATAATCAACCTCAAGCTAGCAACAAAGTTGCAAGGTCCATAAAAAGTTTCTTCAGTGGGCAAAACTATGGTACAATCAAAACATTTAGGGAGGGAAAAAAGCCTTTTAATAGTATAGAAGTTGTTTACTGGTGTTTTTACTGTAAAGCTATTCTACAAACCAAAACGCAAAAGCAATTATATACGTGACAGTGATCAGAGACTAGAGTACAGACATTACATCTAACATTTGGCTAATGAATTTTAGTATACCAAACTATGATGTAATATTTTTTAAAAAGTTATGACATAGAGAACTGAGAACAAAAAAACACATACTACAAGTCAATATGCTCTCCTCAGCAATATCTGGGTTTAGATGAATCTGGAGGAAGTAGGTAAAGTTGTCAAATATCTTCTTCTCTTAAGTCAACAGAAAAAATTTAAGT
The DNA here is from genome assembly GCA_004026585.1 of Noctilio leporinus. Taxonomy (NCBI): domain Eukaryota; kingdom Metazoa; phylum Chordata; class Mammalia; order Chiroptera; family Noctilionidae; genus Noctilio; species Noctilio leporinus. Next base: position 59,829 of record PVIW01002807.1, read on the forward strand.
TGGTAATAGTATTTTTTTTCCACTATGGATTCTAATGTGTAATTCTCATAAGTATGCAAGTACACTATTAACATTTAAGCACACCCCCGTATGTATGCACATAGCCCACTAAATGAGGGAATTAAAATATTTTCAAGTGAAAATGAATTTTTAAAAATTTGCATTCACAAATCTGAAAGGTGTACAAAAATGAAATTATAAAATAAATAATGACTGTATGTCACCAACAACCACCATGAAAATATGCCCGCAAATGTAGATACAGCGATTGTCCACACTTGTGAAGGTCCAGGTGGGAAGATATTCCCTAAGGAGGGCAATACGTAGTGAAGAATTTCTGGATGTAAAATGGTATTTACTTTATTATATATTACAGCCTTTGTTGACAGTCACCGTCCTCATCACATTTAGGGTTAACTTACTATATCTTGATCTATTTAACACATTCTGAAATTGCAATGTTTAAGCCAAGGCTTCTGAATGTCAGTCCACTTGTTTCAAGTTCTCTGTCCAAGTAATAGCTCCACATTTTTGTTATTTCTTATGCAGCTATCATATAATGCAATCTGGGTCAATGGGTTAAGAAAGATTTTCTACTGAATTTCTCATCTTTTTAACTTTACTGCAATATTTACTAATTGTGTATATGTACCTGATTAAGCTAGTAAAAACAACATTTTAATACTATAAAGGACACATTTCCTATTAAACAAAATCAGTTTCATGAAATATTAAATCCATAATATTTTCCTTGGTTTAAACTGAGTGCTAAATTCCATTTTTCCAAAGTCACTGCAAACTTGTCAATAACTACATTACTAAAACTTTCTTTTTTATGACTGCAAAGATTCTAAACTCTGACATATAATAATATTTATGCTAAATACACTTAAAGTAGACAATGAAATTTCAAGTAAAATAAACTGTATCCACATCTACTGAACCAAACAGGTCTCAACATCTAGATTTTACTTTTATAAATTACACAAACACATTGTACATTCTTAAATAATAAATGCTTACAATATTAATTTGTAAGCCTTTCCATATAAAATGACTTACACAGGAATGTGAATGGATCAATATTTGTTACAACATTCTTTAAATTTTTTCCTTTGTGGCTATTGTTTTGTCTTCCTGGTTTCCACAGACTACTGTATTAGTCCTTATGCTTTGGCTATGAAATCTGATTTGAGCTGAATGAGGCAACATTGGTTATTAAGGCTTATTTCTATGATGGAGTATTATCCTTAAAACTGATGCCATTTCCAGAGAACAGTGCGAAAATCACAGCTATCTTGAATCTTCAGGCTCTGTTTTAATGACTTTCTTCTCTAAAGTAAAAGCTGAGTGAGGGTAGTCTTTTAAAATCCCAAGGCTCTCTGCATAAAAATAGAAACACAAAGTGTATTGATATTTTAAATCAGTGGATCACAAAAAACAAATTCAAACAAACTTATAAAACAAACCCCCAAACTCCACAGCAAACAGTATCAATTATTCATAATTCTGCAATTCCATATAAAAATTTAATAGAGTTATGGTTAAGAGCTTGGATTTTGTATTTAAATTCCATTTCTGTCAATTACTAGCCATTATCTATCTCTGGGCAAATACACAACTCTCTAGCATTAGTATCTTCATCTATAAACTGGGGATAGTATCTCTATAGGGTGATGTGAGAGCTATGTCATGAAATGCACATAAAGGACCTGGCATATAGAACATGTTTTTATTTAACGCTAGTCCAATGCTAAATAACATATATAAAATAAAAGTAATCATTCATATACAACAAAGTTACTAGCCAAAATATTTATGATGAAGAAAATGAGACATAAAGACATCTTCCATGTTTAATTATGGAACTTTTTTTTTTTAGATTTTATTCATTATTTTTAGAGAGAGGGGAAGGGTGGGAGAAAGAAAGGGAGAGAAACATCAATATATGGTTGCCTTTCACCTGCCTCCAGCTAGGGATCTGGTATGCAACCTGGGTATGTGCCAAGTGGGAATAGAACCAGCAACATTTGGGTTCGCAGGCTGGTGCTCAATCCACTGAGCCACACCAGCCAGGGCTGGAACTATTATTAAAACATTTCTCTAGCCATGAAACATTAAGATGGGAGAAAGAGGAATAAAATAATGAAAACTCTACTTTCATAAGGAATCATTCCTTGGAGTTATGCACGTAGAGTTATTTCAATCTTACACAAACACTACAAAAATAACATGTAGTGTTTATGTGAAGTACTAATACTGGGGGGTACATTATACACACATACATGCACATATGTGTGCACATATACACCTTTGAAAAGGACCCTAGCAAGGTAACCAATAACTTATCTGATAAGCAGTTCAATTTATGAATTTACTCTTCCTCTACAGAAGTAGATTTTAAATTCAGCAAAGAAGAGTAATAAAAATAGTAGCTACCAGTTATTGAATTCCTAACAGCTAGGCAATTTGTATACACCATTCTCATAACTACTTGTGAGGGTGAAATTATTTCTATTTTACAGATGAAGCAACTGACTTTAAGTGACTCCTAATGTTACTTTAACTTAAAGACTAAATGACACCAGATTCTTTCAAACGGTGTTGGTCTCTAACTATTTAACTTAGTTTAACCTAACTCATTTTATTTAGGTAAAAATACGTAAACATCTAACTATAATAAGGAACACCTTATTCTTTTATGGAGTTCAGTTTACTTTTGAACTATGAATATCACCTCCAAATTGTACCTGCATGGAATATTTAGATTCTGAAACTCAAGGTTTTCTTAGCATGAGAGCAAACATGTAATCCATCAATTTCATATCATGAAAGGACAGGAAAAAGACAGTTACATAACTCACACCAGCCATTTATTATTTGGTTTAAAATTTTGTATAAAAGTTGCCATTCATGTAATAATAGCTAATCAAAATAATCTCAACCTCCCTGAGATTTTCCCTATCAACTCTGGAATACCATGTTCATAAAAAGACCTGCTATTATTATGTCAATCAATTATTTCTTCCAAGGGAAGAAAACCTTGACTAAGTAACATTGTTAGCAATGACCTTTTTTGGGAGCTGGAGGAGAACAGTGCAAGGTAGAAGAACAGAATTTTAAAGTGTTTTATTCAAGTTTTTTCTCTCTCTAATCATATCCCACATTCTTACCTGATGAGTGGGACTTGGACTCACTGGAATAAAGTCTGTTCAGCTCACCATCCACCACAAAATGATGGGGTTGTCTGTTCTGTAAATTAGGCATTCGGAGATTCAGGGGTCTTTCTCCTAATGAAAAGGGGAGAAAAACCAGTGTGAATAATATTAAAAACACACTATAGTTTTAAAAAGATAATAATATTCACAAATTGCCTCATCACTCTTTAAGAAAGAAATAAGGAAAGTCAATAGGCACTGGAAAATTTAAGTAATAGTTGGAGAAATACTTCACAAAATAATATAGGAGGAAAATGGCAACTCATGTTAGCCCCACGATTTACAATTCTGCCAGGACATTTTTAGAAGCTAACCATGAACTAAACAAAACACTGAGATTTCAAGTAAGCACTCTGATTTTGGCATGTAATACATCCCCTCCATAAGGCTTTTTTTTTTTTTTTTTTTAACTTGTGCAACCATTTTGCCAAGGTGCGTCAGTAACCACATAGTAACAAATACAAAAGAAACAGGGATGGCTTCAGGCCAATTGCCTATTGTTAAAAACAGTAAGAACAAACAAACAAAAAAACAGTAAGAATAAGACCTATTGCAAATCCATGAAAAAATAGAATTATCACAGACTTGGTAAAAATGCTTTAAACAGCAAAGCATATTCTGTCATAAACTGAAATCCATCGCACTTAGCAAATTGCCACACTATATTGAATTAGTCTGGTGTCACAAATCGGTCATCAAAATCTTTCATTAATGCTTTTGCTTCTTAACACTGAAGTCTTACCTGTCAAGGATAACTGAAGAAGTTAAGCAATACCTCAACTAAAGAGTTCCTGTAATGTTCCAAAAAGAATGAAAAAAAAAAAAAAAGAAAGAAAGAAAGAAAGAAAAAAGAAAAGGAAGAATGTTCTCCTCTACTACTCTAATCTGTTGACATGTATAATATTTTACTCTACAGTTGGAGAATGCTTAATATGGTATGCTTACTTAAAAATAAATCTTTTTTGACAATAGTAACCACTCTCTAGAAAAGTATAATAACACATAAAAAAAGCATGTCTGACAAAATTAGTTTTTCTTCAACCACTTATCACTAATTGAAACGAGAGGATATACTCATATTTCTGTAATTATACACTGCATCTTTTCTGCCACTTGAGTGTAAGCTCCAAGTGAGCAGGGATTTTACTTTGTTCACTGGTGCATCTTCAATGCCTAGCAGTGTGCCTGGCACATAGGAGATACTAAAAAGAAAAACAACTTTTGAGTGAGTGATAGACAATGACTTGAGATTTTTTTCATGTGCGAATAAGGGGAAAAAAAGGTAAAAATACTCATAATCATAGTTTCCTTGACCTAAGAGTTTAAAAACAATTTCCAAAGGGCATACTACACAAAGTAATTTCTTAAGGACTGTTAGCCAATGTGAAACCTAAAAGTAAACATAATTTCTTCAAGTCTCTCCATTCTTTTTAAGACTTTATTTACTTATTTTTAGAGAGAGAGGAAGGAGAGAAACGTCAATGTGCAGTTGCCTCTTGCACGCCCCCAACTGGGGACCCAGCCCACAGCCCAGGGATGCGCCCAACTGGGAATCGAAATGGTGACCCTCTGGGCTAGCACTCAATCCAAGTCTCCACTCTTACTGTCTCTTCAAACCTCTGTGCTCTGTCATAATACTTTAGGAAGCACTCACCATATTCTCTTATGAATCAAATGTTGTAAATTTCACAGACAAATTTGTTTTTGAAGTCTAAAAAAATAAGTTTTGATCTTTAAAACATTTTTTAAAAAAGATCTCCCATGGAACCCATTTCTTTGAGAAAAATGATTGGTATAATCAGCCCTTTTTAACGAGGGGTTCCGCATCTGTGGAGCAACTGCAAATCAAAAATACTTGGAGAAAAATGTTATGTTGTTGCTGACATGTAGTATAGAGTTATACTTGACATTCACAAACCTTTTTATTTTGTCATTATTCCCTAAACAATAGAGTATAACAACTATTTGGATAGCATTTACTTTATATTAGGTATTATGAGTAATCTAGAGATGATTTAAAGTACATGGGAGGATGTGTGTAGGTTATATGCAAATACTACACTTTTATATAAAGGTTTTGAGCATTCAGATTTCAGTATCCACAGGGGGCCTGAAACTATCCCCCACCCCACCATGGAGACTAGGACACCCCCCATGGATACCTCGGAACAACTGCACTATTTACAGCTCCCACCTCCACCTACCCTTTACAAAATACCTATCAGCTATACATGCCAGATATTATTAAGGATGATAAGGTTAAAAAAAAAACTTAAAAAATTAAATTTGCAGGGTGAATTCCTTCTTTTGAAAAAGGGATAATCTGAAAACTAATTTTGATAGAGAACCTGTAGGATAATCTCCTAAAAATATCAAGATTTTAAAATCAGTCATTTTTGTTTCTCTTTGAAGTGCACATAATAGCTGGCTCTAAAGGTATAGGTTTTTCTAAGAGATGTACCTTGTCCATCAGAGCTATCAGACGTCAAGCCGTTAGGGCTATGTGCTTCTGAGCTTTGCCTGTGAAGTCCTGCAGACAGTCTTCTTTCGGCATGCTGCAGCCTCTCATAGCCAGCTTGGGAGCAAAGGAACTCCATCTGCTTTGCCATCACCTTTTCGGGCTGCTAGTAAGTAAGGCAAAAATAAAATCAGGAACTAAAACATGCTAGATTTTTTTAACGGCTTAATGATGTCAATTTCAGACTCCAGCAAAAATATATTTAGGATACATTAAAATTAGTTCACACTTCATGTGGTATACACATTTCATAAATATGCATAGATGGCTACATCATCATGTTAAAACATAAAATGTTACATTTTGTGCAAAAGAAAAAATCTTTTTGCTTAATCCCATATGGGGGATTCCATTTCAGCTCAAAAGCAAAATAACCTCAGCTCTGTTTTCCAAAGCAAATGTGTCCTTTGGAAGGCTTCTTTTTTTTTTAAGGTTTTATTTATTTATTTTTAGAGAGAGGGAAACATCGATGTGTGAGAGAAACATGGATCATTTGCCTATTGTCCCAAATCGGGGACCTGGTCCACAGCCCAGCTAGGTACCCTGACTAGGAATTGAATTGGCAACCTTTTGGTTTGTAAGACAAAGCCCAATCCACTAAGCCACATTAGTTAGGGATGAAAGGGTTTTTTTTTTGTTTTGTTTTGTTTTGTTTTTTGTTTTAAAGGAACCTTAGTGCAACAGCAACATCTGCTATAAACTGCTTCTAACACACAAAGTGAAAACTTGGCATTTTTATTTTGGGATTTGACACTACACAGACTCTGATATGATGGCAGTATGTTGAGGGAGAAAAGGTGTAAAATGGCTGTCTAGAAGAAGAAGACAAACATACCTCCTACTAATATTAAACAATGCAAATTAGCAGAAAAACATCAGTGCCAACTAGGATCTTCACTCACCTTCATCATGGAATGAAGTGGTAATATTTTCAACCAATCATAAGACATCTTTTAAAATACACAATTAGTTAGCTAAAATGTAAATTTATCTCTGCATGTGTTTTTAAAGTACTTTCTCCATTTACTGCTCTAAATTACTTTTATGTGGTATTCAAAGCAGTGTTATTATATATTGGTGATATTCTGCCAAAAAGTAATAGTCAAAATGTAGTATGAATCATTACCATGCTATATAAGAGTAACACAAAAAAGCTGCTATGTAAAATCATTTACAAATAATCCTGATTCACAAGAGTAAAATAGGTGAAATAAATTAATTTGCAGACTAGGATAAAAAGCTAGATTTATACTATCTTTCTAAATGCTCATAAACCAGGCCAAAAGAAAAATAAATTAAATTCATTTGAACTTTTTCCTAATTGATAAAAGACTTCTGAGTAGGAAATGCATTTTTATCCTCTTAACATGAAAAAAAAACCCAAACAAACAAAAACTTGGAACTATGAAATCTGGCCAAAAGCAACTACCAGGGATAAGATTAACGGGAATAAAACAGTGCTTTCTAAAAGGTGGTATTCACAGAAATGAATTTTTAAAATGATTTCCATGTACACAATGAAATAACAGCAAAAGTACCGAAAGCTACATTAATTAAATAATTTTTATTATACATTAATTGAAATGATTTAAGAAAAGCTACAAAGTTGACTATTAATATTTTACTGAAAACTAGTACTATTTTATCTCAGAATTATACATAATCAACATGGCTATTTTCCAGGTATCCAGTTACTTCTTTGAGTTTCCTTACTTCCTACGCAACTACAAAGAATAAATAAGTACCACTGTACCGAATTCTACTCAAAATATTCTGCTCATAAACCAAATCAAACCAAGTTGTTATCTTATTGATACAGCTGTGGATCAGATAACAATTTAAGAACAATCAGAATTTCATTCTTTGGATGCTTAAAAGTGAAGCTAGTTGAAGCAGCCATTTACTTTTCAAACCACAGATACTATTATGAAATATTAACTGGTGGTTTACATTACCTGTGAACTAAGAGCAGCAAGTTCTTCACTCTTAGCTTTAGCCTGCTGGAAGAGGGTTTGCACCGAGTCTTGGAAATCTGGAAACCCATCCTGTAGATCAAAGAATAACTCCTTTTTACTTTGAATTTGTACATAAAATGAACTTATAATAAAAAATCTCAAAAAATAAAGCAAAAAAAAATCTTAATCCTACCACCAGAGTAATCATGATTAAGATTTTAATGTACAATATTTCAGTCTTTTGGTACAACTATCTTATTCTATAGTTGTAACCTCAGTAAAAATATAAATGAAGAAGATTTATAGTACCATATTGTTTTATACTGAAATGCACAATTCATGATCATTCATAACAATGTTTTTATAGCATTTTATATAACTTTAGAACCATATTAAGAAAACAAAAAAATTCATGAAAAAACACTTAGCATAATGCTTTGACACAGAAATTATCCACTAAAAGTCTGCTACTGAAGTTATTAAGCTCCCCCCCCACACACACACAAAAAACCCACCAGATTTAACCAGAGAAAAACAAACAGCATGCTATGTTACTTACTACAGATCTCTATGATACTGGGGAAATATGAATAGATAAATTTTAGGGATAATTAAAACATATGTACATCTTAAAGGATGAGTAGGAACTAGGTATTTAACACTAAAACCAGCAAGAAAATATTGACTATATTGGTGAGGAACTGTTTTAGTGGAAAGAACAATAGAAAACTGGAAACACCTGTTTATTCATTCAACAGAAGGATCTTGTTCACCTAACAGCCTCTACATTCTACTCCAGGCTGGGAATACAACCACTCCTGAGCTGCCAACTAAGCTTAGAGAGGGAAACAGAGACTCAGAGCAGAGGGCTGTTTCTGGAAGGCTAGAGGGTGTGTGTGACACCTAGGAGGAGGCTTAAAAGAAGAGTTTCTAGGGTAAGAGTGCAGCTTATAAAGAAGCTTGAAGGCAAAGGAACAGGATACACTAGAGAAGCTAATAATAACAATAATAATAATAATAGTAACATGGGGAATACACGGAGAAAGAGGGAATGGTGAGAGGTGGGATATATAGGGCCAAAGGCTATGAGGTCTTTGTAAGCCATGTTAATAATTTCAGTTTTTATCTTAAATGCAAAGTGAAGACATGGAAGGTCTCAAGGAAGAGACTAATTAGATCTGCATTTTACAAAATCCAACCCTATCTGACTGCAACGGGAGATGGTGGATTGGGGGTGGTTCAAGGATGGTGGAAGGGAACAGGTCAGAGGGCTGCAGTTGGAGACAGAAAGTAGTGGCCTAGCCCCCGAGACAGATATGACAGAGAGAAATACATGAATTCCTGAGATAGGGCTTTGGCAACCAGGAATTTAGTGGTAAAATCCATCAGAATAAGATACTTAGGACCAGGAAGGAGGCTTAAGGAGGGGAGGGACGCCCAGTTAAATTCAGCTGGGGACTTGTGGAATGTGACAGATAGGTTGTGAGACCTCCCTGTAGATAAACTCAGTAAACTCAGGTGCACTGAGTTGTGAGGTTAGGGTGGCAGAACCACGGGAGAGTTCCAGCCCATCAACAGGCCCTGGGTGAGGCAGCCAGGCAAGAACCTCTGCTATCTCAGAATGAGAAGGAGTGATCTAGTCTGACGTTAGGAACTAGATACATGATCTCAGGCAAAAAATTAACCTCATTATTTCCACTGTCCCCAGTTTTTAAGTGGAGATTACACCATTTGCTTTATCTGCCCAATGAAGATTTGTGGGGATTAAATCAAGAAACACAAATGGTAAATTGTGGGAAAGTATACATTGTTATACAAAAATATATGGTGGCACCACTGTCAGGATTATTCACCCATGAAAATATGGAAAAACTGGAAGGGGAATTTCAAACTACAGGTGAAAGTTTTTGGAAAACAGACACTGCTCCCTCATTAATAAAGGGAAATAAAGGCACAAGACAAGCAATAAATAACAACAGCTAAGTAACAGTGGCCCCTGCAACTGAGCGCATCAGTCATTTTGATTTTCTCTTAGTCTCCAATAGTTCACTGTGGATGGGAAACCTATAGGCTTGAGTAGCTATCATTTTGTGACATATACACTAGGTTTTAAGAACCCAAAATATATGAGAAAAGTGAGCATATTCCCAAGCAACAGTCTCCTTCACATTACGTTTGGTGCAGGACTTTTGTTATATCCCTCAAGCTTTTTTCCCAGGAACCAGCTGCGCTACGCAATGAACAATTTATCTTCATGTCATATTCTTGGCTGCTGCCATTAATCACAGCGTTCCCTTACTGGCAAGACTCTGAGTCTGAGCCCTGAGAAAATAAAAGATGCAGGGTGGGTTGCCATTTGTGACCTAATTACTCTCATCCTATGGTCTCCACCCTTATTCCTCCTCAACCTTCCCACCAAATACCAGCAAGCCGCTTTCAAGTTCTATGGCTTAGCTGTCTTTCAAATGACTTGTTTCAGCAGGTGTTCTCAGCCTTACACGTGCATCTTCCTTTTTTCTACTCACACTTTCTATATGAATAGCAGATTGTAATGCTTCTGTTTTTTGGATCCAAAGGGGAAGAATCTACATAAAATTAGATGAGCTTTCTTTTCAACAAGCTTAGTGAACAGTGTAGGTGGATATTCTGACCCTCCTCCCCCGCCTTCCTCAGGCTCCCACCCCCACCCCACTGAACTGCTAGCAGATGTTCCCTCCTAAATCCTTCTTCTTCAAGCCCCAATTCTCTGACTTTCTGGTCTCTATTAACAAACTTCAGTTCTTTCATCCACTTATCTCTGATTGCTCTGCACTCCCAGCCCACACAAGATCAAGAATGCTGTCACCTCCCATTTCTTTGCCTAGTCTCCAGCAATTTCAGTGAAAGAAGAAAACTTACAGATGAGATATGCAGTTAACAGCCCATCTAGTTAGCTCCCATTGCCAGTACTGAGACTGGTTGTCTTACATATTCTTCCTCTCCTTCTAAGATCCTCTAGGATCTTATGGGTAACACTAAAGGTAATAACAGGGTTTGTTCGTGGAACAAACACATTATGTTCTCAACGAAAATGGTTATCAACTGAATATACTTCTAAGTAATGTTTCAAAAAAAAATGAGGGGAGGGCAAGAGTGCCAGGGCCTTTGGCTCTTGATTTTTCACCTCCTTTAACTAGTTGTTAAGAGGTCTTATATACTTTCTGTCATAAGTACAAATAAATCAAACATATAATTTTTATTTACTGTTTATCTTCCCAACAGTTTTTTCTCATTCAAAACAGTATGTCAAATGGTAATGTCTTATATTTATATTACATTTATATTATTTATACTGTAATTTACATTGATAAATTTTCTATTCAAGCCTTATTGTTTACTGGATAGCTTCCTTGGATAAGAAAATGGTAATTGCCACTCATTCCCCTTTCATGAAAGATTACCAGTCCCCTGCACATTTTGCCCTTCATACTATACTAGTAGGAAGACAAATATAATCCCAATTATGGTTTTTATACCTAAGGTGCTTTGCGATTGTCCATTAACACCCAGGAAGGTGGTATTGCTTTGAAATGTAGGAGCCGGACGCTGATTCGAAACTCCTGGCTCTGCTATTAGATGGCAATGTAGCAATGTGGATTGGACTAGTTACTGAGCCTTTCTGGGTCTCTCCTTGGCTGTAAAATGGAAACCATAAAGCCTCCATATAAGGTAAACAAGAAGGTGTGTAATGATGAATTTCCCCCAAGGGGACAGACATAAAACAGACTCAGTAAAAAGCAGCTATTTTTACAATGGCTCCAGAGCTAGATCTAGGGTCTCTGACAAAAAAGAATAAACAAAATCCACATTGATTTTAGGTAAAAGTGGACTCACACATAGGGTAGGCATCCCAGGTGGACAAGCTATTCATCTAGCCTGGACAGAAATATTCTCAAATCTCACTCACTCACTAACACAGAGGACTAAAGATCTTTCTAGTTAGAGGCCTCATTCCAAGTGGTGGGTCTCCCTAATGCTTCCCCAAGCTAGCAGGCTTTTCCCATTGTGTCTGTCTATACATTTTGGGAATTATAGAAATAAAGTTCAAATTCCTAGTTTTTTAAATGTCTAATATGCCCTGTAGGAATTAGTATTTCAGGACAACAGATTATTCTGAGTAATACAACATGTACACTGATTAAACAACAACAAAAACAACCAAACAAATGGGTAACTATGCTTGAGAGGAACAACCTAATACATAATAGGAATAATCAGGCAAGGATTTTAATGCTTCATTCCATCCAACAATTCAGAAGGAGATCAGGAAAGTAAAGCATTTAGCAACAAGAAAACACCTTATTGAACTTGAACAAAGCACTGGTTTTATTAGCGCATGGTAATGTAGTGATAATGGTGTGGAAGAAAATGTTTTTCTTTCCCTTACATATCTGTTATGATGTCATTTCTATTTTATCTACTGGGCATTACATTTCCTTTTGCTCACTGTAAAAATTATCTTTTTAAAATGAAAAAAAGTCAGCAACTTGGCATGTATGATCATTTATCACTGTCAAGAATTTTGGGAAATTAAAGATGAAAGGAAGAAAAAAAAAACTGTCTCATTAATTTGGGTCTAGTAATTTAGTACTTTGTTATACTTTACAGTGAGCTAAGCTTATCTTTTTAATACTTTCTTTTAAATAGAGAATAAGCTAAGAATCACAAAGAAATATTCAAATGAAATAAGAGAAACAAATAAGTTAAAAGAATTCTAAAATCTTTCTAGTACTACTTATGAAGTCCTTTATGTCACTCCCATATTCTGGACAAACTGGTCTCAACGTTCTCTAAACATACACACTATTTTCTTACCTCTCCGTCTTTGACCATGCTAGTCTGTCTTTGGCATGCCCCTCTAACCTCCAACCCACATTCTTACCCTCTGAAATCCTACCTTTTTTTTAAACCCAGCTCAAAGAGTATCTCCTCAATAGAACCTCCCTAATCTCCTCTCCAGCCAGAAATTCTTCCCCTCCCCATAGTCGAACAAAAGGTAGATGTAAACAAAGCACTAAGGTGGTGAAAAGTCTGAAGGAAGTAGTAGGAACCATATTTTACTAATACAGCCTCCTCAGTTTCAGCTTCCAAAACTGAATGAGTATCTCAAATTTAACTCAGAGTACACAAAAGAATTTAGACAATTTATGCCAATATTGTATATTTCGCAAAGAATTACACTATATAATGTGTAGGTATATACACATATGTAATACACACACTATGAAAAGATATTGATGCCCTGCAACATATTAAGTGCTTTTTACAAACTAAGTAAAAACAAAACAAAATTTAAAACCAATAAAACACTGTCCTAAATTCAAAGCTAAAGTTCCTACTTGGTGCTGGGAAACAAAATCAAGAGTTTACTGTCTATAAGAGCATTTAAAGAATCTTGGGATTAGTCACTTGTTTTATTTAAAAAGGGTTAGAACTGTTATTCACAGAAAGGAAACACTAATTATCTTAATTCTAAATCCAGAACTAATCAATGAGCTTTGTGAACACCAGTAAAACAATAAACTAACCATACAGATCTCTAATTTCATTATCTCTAGTGGAATATATGTATATTTAAAGGAATAGAAGGGCCTCATCTAATGCTACAGCCCACTCCAAGCTATTAAAAAGAAACTCAAAACACTGTAACTGGATACAAAAAATTTTGCTTAAATTTCAGATCAGGGTCATTCAGAGAGCCAGAAAGACTTATCAATACAGCCTAACAACAACAAAAAATCCCTGAGTTCCCACAGTCCATGAGATTCGTGATCTCAAACTTCAGCGTTCACAAAAAAATTTTGCTTAAATTTCAGATCAGGGTCATTCAGAGAGCCAGAAACACTTATCAATACAGCCTAACAACAACAAAAAATCCCTGAGCTCCCACAGTCCATGAGATTTGTGATCTCAAATTTCAGGGTTCAACAGTGATCTCTGAAACTAGACAAAAAGGGAAGTGAGGTTTCAAAGTGAGAACAACCTGAATCGTGACCACAGTAGGGGGCAAATGGGAAAAAAGAGTTGTGGATGTAATTTCTAGCATAGCAGCTGACTACATTTCCTCGCCACTGGGTAGGTTTTGTACCTTCTTTCCTCTAAATGTTCCAAAGGCACATGCCTTTTTAGCAGTTTCTGTGATTACCTGATTTTTCTTTCAGGGGCAGAGGCGCTAACAGCTAAATCCGCAGAGATCCTCTGATTTGTTACCTTGAGGTGCAATAGAACAAAACTATTTCTTTAGTTAAGGTCAACTTTCATTGGCCTTTTAGATAATTTCAACAAACTTTCTGAGTGCTACCTGAGGTAATCCATCTTAAATGTTACTCCAGAGTTAACAGAAGGACGAATACAAACATAAGCACAATTTTTTTAAAAAGTTTCATTTTTTAGACAGAATTCTTCTTTGAGAACCATTGGTTTAAGCTAAAGATTTTAGAAGTCAAATATGCTTATCCATAGCCACTCTTTATGTAACAGATTTTATTAAGTGTAAATCATTATTATAAATTCAGTATAATGTACTGGATAAACAGATAAAATCTCTATGCACATTTAATGAAGCTGAGTGATAATAAATTAAAAACAAGTATATAATAGTTCCAGATACTGGTAAGTGTTAGGAAAACACACTAAACCATGAGAATGAGCCTAAATATAATTTCAGAGTACAGGTGTTCCTTTCAGAAATGGAGGCAGCGAAGTCAGAGGGAATTCTCAGCCGCAAGCTAAAATCATGTGAAGATCTTGAGATCTAAGTAGGAATAGCAAGCAGTGAGTGCCGAGACACAAATGAGTTTGGCATGTTCCAGAAACAGAAAATTGGTCCACATACCTGGGACACAGCAACAATAGCAAAACATGCCCTGCCAGGTGGCTCAGTTGGTTGGGGCATTGTCACCTTACACCAAAAGGTTATGGATTCGATTCTTAGGGCTCATACTTAGGTTGCAGATTCAACCCCTGGTCGGGATGCATACAGGGGCCACCAAACGCTCTGTGTGTGTGGTGTGTGTGTGTGTGTGTAATAAAAATATCCTCAGGTGAGAAGTAAAATAAAACAAAAATGGGGCAATGTGGTAGCAGATGAGGTTGGAGATGCAAGCGAAAGTTGTATTATGTAGGATTTTAGATGCCTCAGGAAAAAGAGTCAATTTTCTCAAGGTATAGTAGAAAGCCATTGGAGAGCTTTATGCAAGAAAGAGATTTATGTTTTTAAAATACAACTGTGGCTTTGGGATAAATGAAAGACTGTTCCACATAAACAGATGCTTATTAAGAATGATGGGTATTTAGAGTGGTCAAACATAGCTTACTTGCTTTAACTTGAAATTAAATAACGGATGGCTAAGAGTACTGACCCCTATCTCCTGGGCAAGAAAAAAAAGGAAGGTGCCATCTAACTTCGAAATACCTAGTCTGCTACAGGCTGACCTCTGAAGAAGTCCAGCAATGCCCCATATTCTTAGGGAATACATTCCAAGACCCCAGTGGATGCCTGAAACCGAATCCTACATGTACAGTTTTTTTCCAATACGTATATACGTATGATCGTATGATGAAGATTGATAAATTAAGCACAGTAATAAATTAACAACAATAATTTTAAAAGGACAATTATAACAATATACTGTAATAAAAGTTATATGAATGTGGTCTCTCTCTCTCTCCAGTAATTTTTGTGTTTTTCAGCCTAAACCTATTACTGTATCTGTAACTGTCCCTCACCTGCAGTAAATAGCCTGTGCCACTCATTTCAGGAGCTTCCTTACCCAAATCTTCATACAGGCTCAAAGCTTTCTGGTACAACACGTCTGCCATCGACTGAAACACATTTTCTGTTCATATCTTCCACCCACAAACGTAATGCCTTTTCCATTTTATCTAAGCACTTACCACATACTGTGGCCGTAACTTTTGCACCTTAAGGTACAACAGCAAAATTAGCACAAATTTCTTTTTCCTACCCCGCAATTTCACAGATGAAAACATCTGCTTTTTACCTTTTCACTTAAAGGAAGCACTTTTATAGCTTCTCTTTGGCATAGTTGAATTGCCAGCATCACTATCCTTGCACTTAAGGGCCATTATTTTTGGTTTTTTAAGGATTTTATTATTTTTTAGAGAGAGGGGTAGGGAAAGAGACAGAGAAGAAGAGAGAGACATCAATGTATGGTTGCCTTTCACCTGCCTCCAGCTATGGACCTGGCTGGAGACCTGGCTTGCAACCTGATTATGTGTCCTGGCTGGGGAATCGAACCAGCGACCTTTGGGTTTGCAGGCCTGTGCCTTATCCACTGTGCCACCAGCCAGGGCTAAGGGCCATTATTAAGTAAAATTAGTGTTACTTGAATACAAGCATTGTCATATGGCAATAGTCAATCATAACCTAGACAGTTACTAAGTGACTGCTGGGCAGACA
The DNA here is from genome assembly GCA_004026585.1 of Noctilio leporinus. Classification (NCBI taxonomy): domain Eukaryota; kingdom Metazoa; phylum Chordata; class Mammalia; order Chiroptera; family Noctilionidae; genus Noctilio; species Noctilio leporinus. The sequence continues at coordinate 75,981 of PVIW01002807.1, forward strand.
GTATACACAGCATGGATACACTGGACAAATGGGTTTCACATCTTAGGTGGACAGAACGAGATTTCATCATGCTACTCAGGATGGCACAGAATTGAAAACTTATGATTTGTTTATTTTTGGAATTTTCCATTTAATCTTTTCAGATTACAGTTGACTGTGGGTAACTGAGACTAGGTAAATGAAACCGTGGAAAGCAAAACCACAGCTGGGGTGGAGACTACTGTATTAAATTAAGGAACAGTAGTTCTGAAACTATCCTATAGTTTTGAGAGCCCTAAGAAAAATACATTTTTCTTGCTCAACTCCCACTTTCCCACTGGCAGGTCTAAAGTCAAAAGGACAGCCTCAATCTTTATCTTCTAAAAGAGGATTTAACTACAGGAAAGTCTCCATAATTTGCACCTACTAAGTTGTAATTTCCCTAAAATAGTTAATGTAAATAAATTAAATCTTAGCTCCTTTAAAAATATCTGGTGACTATGATATAAATAATACTATAAAAGAAATAGTTTAACCAGCAGAGTTTAAAATCTGTAAAGGAACCTATTTAGAAATCAACCTTTGGTAAACTGGCTGGACATCAATTTTACCATTGTTGTTTTCTTCTACAAAATTCCTTGGTATCCTAGTTCAAATGACTGTAGATACTTCAATGCAAAAAAATTCCATATTGTTTCTAAGGTTCTACAGTTCACATTTTTCACTAGTTTATGAAACCATCATTTTTTATTAGCATAAGAAAATATAATTGTACCTCCACTTTAATTCTCTTCGGAGATAATTCATCTCTTTCTCCACATTTTGACCTGAGGAGAATGGGAGAGAAAGAACAACTTGAGAAGGTAAGAAGTCTTATTTTAAAGGCACCTCAAGCCCTGGCTGGTATGGTTCAGCGGATTGGTGCCAGCCTGCAAACCCAAAGGTCGCTGGTTTGATTCCCTCCCCAGCCATGGCACATGACCAGATTGCAAACCAGGTCTTCAGCCAGGTCAGAGGCTGGAGGCAAGTGAAAGGCAATCATACATTGATGCTTCTCTCCCTTTCTTCCTCCCTCCATCCCCTTCTCTCTGAAAATAATGAATAACAATCTTAATAAATAAATAATAAAGGCATCTCAATCTATAAACTTCCACCAAAACATATAGCCCTGAAACCCTGGCACCAAAAATAAGACATGCAAAATGAACACTAAAATAATAAAAACTAAGACTTTTCACTATGTTTAAAATGAACATTAAAAATACAGACATAATTATATTACACATTTTATTTATTTATTTTTTAAAAGATTTTATTCATTATTTTTAGAGAGAGAGAGAGAGACATCAATGTATGGTTGCCTTTCACCTGCCTCCAGCTACAGATCTGGCTGGAGACCTGGCTTACAACCTGGTTATGTGCCCTGGCTGGGGAATCGAACCAGTGACCTTTGGGTTCACAGACCAGCACCTTATCCACTGTGCCACCAGCCAGGGCCTTATATTATACATTTTAAAAGACCACTACCTAGAACTCCCCATACAGAAAGTAATAAGTATGATTATCACATAATAAAAAAGGAAAAAATAAATCAAGGAGGACTGTATCCCATAATATCCCTTTATGGAGGTAAGACAAAAATGACAACAATGCAACAATGGACATTTAAGATGAATACTTGAAGCTACATGAGATTAAAATGCATTTTATTTATCCACCGAAATTACAGATGCATTTACCCTTGACCTAGAGATACCTCTGCTGGGAATCTACTGCAGAGGTACCTATACATACATGAACTACTACTGCCAATTAAACTATGACAAGCCATCAATTTTAAGTTATATCTTCATATAAAAGATATTAAAATGTGAAAAAAGGATATCTACAAATAAACAAAATAAGATACATATAATGTGATTTACTGTGGTATTATTTATAAGGAAAAAGACTAGAAGCAACTCAAGACTCCATCAATAGGGGACTAGTTAAATGAATCATGATACATCAACTTACGACCATGTTAAAATAAAAGCAAAATACAGAATAATGTACGTATGCTACCAATTGATTTTTTAAATAAAGATAAAACCAAGAACCTATATTTATATTTCTTTGTATGTGCAAGGTACCACGTAAAATGAGACAGGAATGGGAGTGCAACTTTTTCTATTACCTATTTACATAGTTCTGTCTTCTAAATATACTTAATTAAAAATATATAAAAGTACTACAAGAAATAGCTAAAAACCACTGAAAGTAGTTGCCTTTGAGGTGCAGTATTAAAAAGGGGTGGAGAAGGGGAACTGCTGAGTTTCATTATAAGCCTCGTGTAATATATGACTTCTTAAATAAAGCACTCAGAAGGAAAATTTTGTATAATAAAGAAAATGAAAAATCACTAATCAGATCTTGATTGTCAACTTCCAAGGAAAATCTTGTAAATAATCCTATAATACTGTGTGTACTCTTGCCTGTTTATTTAGTCTGCATACTTTTACTTGTTGTCAGCTTGTAAATATGTGAGCTCTTGAGTGGGGTAAAAAATGAAGCAGCTATGAGTTAGTAAAAATAATGGTGATGACAGCAAATGCCTGTAAGGGTTGTTTTCAAACTTGAATGTGCACAAGGATCATCTGGGACACTTGTGAAAGTTTGAATTCCAAGACTCCATCCCCAGAGATTGTGATTTATGAGGGCTGGAAAGGTGCTCAGGATGTGGCTTTCAACACATTATTCTAATGCAGGTGGTCCTCTGTGTCTACCAAGAGAAGCAGTGGCCTGCACAAATAATGATGCACTGGAAATCAGGGTCCAAGTGAACAAAATTAGAATGGTCCAAAATTTACAGGCAATGCTTGGTATTCAAATGAGAAGATGAAGAGTAATATAGTAGGTTTGCGTTAAAATTTAAATCTATCATTCTGTTTTAACATGAAGTTTTTAAAAATGTCAAACACATGTTCATACTCCACTTGCTAGTAATAAAATTATCTTCCAATTTTCCCTTAAATAATAGTCAGTGCAGTATTTTTATCTATTTAATCTCATTAGATTGCAAACACCTGCAAAAGGAACTAAGATGCTCCCTCAGAGTTCAATTTCATATAGTTAGTGGTACACAAATAAGTCTATAAATATTGGGTAACTATAATCCATCATCATTCGTAAAACCAAAGCATCTGCGTAAGAGAATGTCTAATACCCTACCAGAGCAATACTATAGCACTAGGGAACTAGTTTTTAAAAGACAAAGAGAATTAAAACAACAAAAAACACTTTAGCTGTTTTGAAAAGTCACTTTACTGTTTTAGAAAATTATAATCACACTTTTTAACAGAAATGTGTATATACTATCAATGGATGGTATTTCAAGCTCTACTTCTATCAGCAATGCAAAAGTGCTGCCAGTTAAACTTACTTGGTGGTTCTGTAAGTATATTTATAGGTGACTTCTCGAGAAATCTGCCTAGCCATGGCAAAAAGTTCATCTCTTCTTGTCAGCAGGCCATTATCCTTCACACAGAGCTGAGCAGCTGCTTCATTAACAGTGAGCTGCAGAGCAGAATAAAGTTTTAAAAATTAAACATTTTTATTTCATCAACTTATAAAATATCTCATTTAAAAAGATTTTTAAAAAGTCCTAACATTGTATAATGAAATCAAAATTGATAAAAATCAGGATGGCTTTACTTCTAATTAATCCTAATGCATAATTTCAAAAGAAAATTAAGTCATCTACCATCTCTCAGAATGCAAACTCATCAAAATAGTCATCTTAATTTTATTTACTTATAAGCTCACTTTATTTTTATTTTTTATTTTACTTTTATCCTCACCCAAGGACATGCTTATTGATTTTAGAGAGAGAGGAAGGGAAGGAAAGAGAGAGGGACAGAAACTTCAATGTGAGAGAGAAACATCGACGGGGGGATCTCTCATATGCACCTTACATGGGAACTGAACCTGAAACCTGGGCATGTGCCCTGAACGGGAACTGAACCAATGACCTTTCGGTTTACGAGACAATGTTCCATCCAAGTGAGCCACACTGCCCAGGGCAATATATGCTTTATTTATTTTTGTTTAGGTATGAGAGTTTATGGAAAATAAGCAAAACAAAATAAGAAATAAGAAATGTTCTGCATCTCCTTTTTCTTATTTAAAAAAACAAGGGATCTGACTATGCGATACAGTGATTAATTATTTCCCTAACTAGAAGTGAGTATACATGTTCTAGCTGGTTTGTGTTTTTTAAAAATGTTAACTGACATGAAAATTCCTGAAAGAATGAAAGTTAAATGACTTTAGTTAAATATTTATCAAATCACTTGGTAAGAACAGTTATCACCAATTAAGGCTGTAACGGAAAAGTAAGGTCTTAAGAGTCACTGAATCTCTAAGGGTCATCTAATTCTACTCTTTCATCTAAGAGTGCAATATTGCCAACGGAGTTCCTAGCTGACCAAACACCCTGTATTAACAATTAAAATAGCAATTATCCAAAACTCAAAACCTGTAATTGTTTAGTAAACTAGAAAAAAAAATTTTTCACATAATTTTGGCAATTTAAATAGATATAAGGAACTGCCAAGATTTGTATTAGACTTTTTTTAAAAAGCAAGAATTCTCACCCTGGCCAGGTGGCTAAGTTGGTTGGAGCACCTTCCTTTCCATACATCAAAAGGCCACAGGTTCAATTTCCAGTCAGGACACATACCTAGGTTGTGAGTTTAATCAGGTGTGTACAGGAGGCAACAAATTGATTTTTCGCTTTCACACTGATGTTTCTCTTTCTCTCAAACCAATAAAAACATGTTTTTGGAGGTGAGGATTTAAAAAAAAATTCAAAAAACATGTTTATTCAAGGCATGACTGATGATGGCAAAAAAAAAAGGAATTTGACAGCAGATGCCTTAGTTTTCTCAGAGCCTAACAGGGATAATATCATTAACTCAAAAAAGTCCAATAAGAAGTAAACGAGGAGACACATCTGACACAAAGTTGTTAGTATTAGTTCTTGTTTTCCTTTTGTAAGAAATCAGGCATTTACTGTTCTAACTGAGGCATCCCACTTTGCAATTTTTTTTTTAAGTTTTAAAAAATATACAGAAAAGCAAAAGACAATAAATACAGCATGCAATCTTTCCATCAAGAATGACTTGATATTTTAATGATTCCAATATTGGTGTACATATAAACACATAAATATAAATGTGATTATAGGTTTATAATCTCCTTTTTTCACTATTTATATATACTTTACTTTTACCATGTATTAAGGCAGAGATTTGGCTTGTTTATATCACCATCTGGCATTCACTGGATACTCAATAAAGATTTATAAGAAAAATGGGGGGGTGGGGGGCAGAGTGTAGTTTAATGTCCAGAGCAAGGCTGATTTAAATACTAATTGATAACATTGCAATACCAGCTTATGCGCAACCACAGAAAATAATTTTTCAACATAAAATGAAAACAATGTTCTAGTATTCCTCCCATCATCCTACCAAGAAAAACAACACAACACATTCTTGGCCACTGAATTCAGGTTCCAACAGAACAAAAAAGTAGACTGAACAATCCAGGCCCTCAGGAAGCTTTCTGGCAGAAAAACTGAGACTGGAGAAATAAGTATAGCTCACCACAATTTATAGTAAGAAGCCGATCATTAAACATTTATTTTTTGTTGATGCTTCCAGGATTACAAGTTCCCAGTCACCAGTAATTAAATCAACAGCCATTATATTTTTTAAATGATAATGAAATACTCAAAAACAACAGTTGTTCACTGTATCACCATGCTATTTTTTAAAATTCTAAGTTCCTAATTTTGTTAAAACTTCAAAATAAAATATTCTCCCTAATTGGTTTACTTCCTCCACTTCCTCTTCTCATGGGTAAAATGACCAAAATTCCATTCATGGCTTCATGTAAAAACTTTCTTTGAGTTAGCTTTCTATCATCATAACTAGACTTAAAAAGTCTATTTACTGGTAGTTAAAATTATAATCTTTAACAATCAAAGGACTGTGATTTGGGGTTCATTGTTGTTAGCATACAAATACTATGTGAATGCTGTGTGTCAGGGAGGCTCAAAAGGCAATTAAGACTTTCACTTCCAGCACAGGCAGGTATAGGTACCATGACTGGCCCCTTTCACAGATAACCAATTAGACAAAGTAGAAAGGACAAACATTATCTTAAATACATCAATGAGCCAGTAAAACAGTAAGGGCTACTGAGGTCAAAATGAATGAAAAGAGTACCTCAAACCAGTATATTAAGGACAGTTGCTAAACCAGACAAACTTGAGCTTCAACCTTTATGGCCTAGTGTGGCTGGAGAGAGTGGAGGGAGAGTAGTGAGGAAAAAACGAGTGTGGAAGGAAGTAGTGTGAGGAAACACCAAGAATCCACCAAAGGCGAGAGTCTAAGACCTCTCCTCCATAAAGCTGAAATCTCAAGTATTATATGCTCAATGTAAGGCTGACTTAGAAATACACCTCTACTTCCAGGAGAAATTACCTGTCTTAAACCTTGTTACTCAGTGGGAGAGAAAAGAAGATACTCTCTTGAGGTTTCATAAACCCTATCAGCCCTCATGTTTTCAGCCCTAATTTACACTAAGTAGGCTGAGATTTTATTTTCCATGGGGTCCCAGAGCTGTAGTGTGTATAGTACAGGTGCCTGGTAGAAGCAAAAGCAAGTAACATATAGGAGAATCCATTTCTTCCTAGACCTCAGAACAATCCCCCAGTTCCAAGAAAAATGAGATCATGGAGATCTCATTTTATGAGAAATCATAAAATATCCAAAGAAATAAAGCATCAAAAGTAAAAACCAGCAGAAACAACAGATAACAGAATCAGGGTTCAAAGACTTCACTTAAAGAATTAAAAGTTGAAAACATGACTAAAGAGTAATACAGTAAAGAAATAAAAAAAAACATTAAGTCAGCCTGTGAACCCAAAGATCACTGGTTGGATTCCCCAGCCAGGGCACATAACCAGGTTGCAAGCCAGGTCTTCAGCCAGGTCCATAGATGAAGGCAGGTGAGAGACAACCATACATTGATACTTCTCTTCCCTTCTTCCTCTCTCCCTAACCTTCTCTCTAAAAGTAATAAGATCTTTAAAAAAAAAAAAAGAAAGAAAGAAAGAAAGAAAAATTGAGAAATCAGTGGAGAGAAGAAACTGGGGCAGAGACAAACAAAGGATTTCAAAAGCAGACAATAGTCAGATAACCACTGACATCTAAACACAATGAAAGCCAAAAGCCAAGGATATGGCATCTTCAATTACTACGAGGAAAATAACTGACAATGTAGAATTTGATACCCAGAGTAACTATCAATTAAGAATCACGGCAAGGGAGCCAAGATGGCAGTGGAGTAGATGAAAGCTCCACTCAACCCCTCCCAAGACCAAACTGGAATTACAACTGAATTATAAAAGAATCATCCTGAATAATCAACAGAAGACTAGCTGAAGAGAAGTTTTATAATCAGGGATTTCCAGAAGGAACCATGTTCACACTGATAGGAAGGGCAGAGATGCAAAAAGGGCTGGATTCGTTCCCATGGGCAGCAGTTGAGGTTCCAAGGGATATCTCAGCTGCAGGGAGTTCCCTGTGAGAAGTGTGGGGTCTAAACCCCAAGCTGGGCTCCATAGCCCAGAGCACCAGAGCCAGTAAGAGATGCCCTCATAACATCAAGTCTGTGAAAAGCAGCAGGGCTTCTATTCACCAGAAGAGGATGAGAGTCTACTGGAGATACCAGCGTTTTCTTCAAGTGCCATCACACAAAATTTTGTTTGAAGCCAGACCCTGAGCTCCAGCAGATGGAGGGCAGAGCAGACTACAGTCATGTGAGGAGATACTGGGGTTTATGACTCTGGGAAGGGAGCTGAAGGAACAGCGGCCAGGAACCCTGTGCTCAGTGAGTCCCTCTCCCATTCTACAGATGCCATCTTTTGGGTGGAGCATTTCCCTCCAAGTGGCATTAGCCTGGGGGGAAGCAATGGCCCCAGCCTCTAGACTCCCTCTTGCCCCACCCTGTGGAGCATATGCCATGCTGGGGAGTATAGTGACTGAGCCTAATAGGCAGCTGGCCAGCAGAGGCAAGCAAAAGCAGATCTCAGGGTGCCTCCGTACTTGTGCTGACCTGCTCTAGGGCTCAGTGCTTGTAAAAGTTGGGCTTGGTGTGCAGCCTGATACTCCCATGCACACCCAGGCCCAGCAGAGGCAGTCACAACTGTGGATCACTTATAGCTCCAAACAGGTTGCCCAGGGCCAGTCACAGGCAGCATCTTACACTGGTCTACACCAGAGAGGCTTGCAAGAGGCCCAGAACCAAAACAGCCAGTGACCAGCTTCAGACAACATCAAAGTAGGATCCCATAAGCTTCACAAGCAGTATATTCAAAAGAGAATCTCAGTAGACACCAAACCCTGCTGAGGCAAATTCCACCTGGTGTGGTCAGCACCTACCTGCACCAGCTCACATGCTGTAGATGGGGTTGAACCCCACACTCAGCCAGCCTTAGGGTCAATCCCATGGATGAATGGACCAATAGCAATCAAAACTCAATTACAATAGAAGGCTATCATAACCCACACAAAGGATATTCCTGCAGCACCAAGCTCAGATGATAAAGAAGACTGAACTACTGGCTTTACTACATAAAGCCACCCACAAAGATTGGAAGTCATAGCACATCTGTGTAAATACATAAAAACAAACACAAAGAAGCAGCCAAAATGGGGAGACCAAGAAACAAGACCCATATGAAAATAAACAGCAGAAATCTCCAGAAGGAGCTAAATTAAATGGAGAAAAGCAATTTATCACATATATACCTCAAAGTAGTGGTTATAAGGATGCTCAACAGCATGAAGAAAAAAAAAAAAAAAAGACATAGAAACCATAAAGAAGAAACAGTCAGAAATAAAGAATACAATATCTGAAATGAAGAATACACTGGAAGGAATAAACAGTAGGTGGGATAAAGCAGAGGATCAAATCAGAAGACAAGGTAGAAGAAAACAACCAATCAAAATAACAAAAAGAAGGAATTTTTAAAAAGTGAGGATAGTTTAAGGGACCTTTGAGACAACATAAAGAGTAACAACACTTGCATCATAAGGGTACCAGAAGGAGAAGAAAGAGAGCAAGGAATTCGAGAACCTATTTGAAGAAACAATGACCGAAAACTTCCCTAACCTTGTAAAGAAAAGACACACAAGTCCAAGAAGCACAGAAAGGCCCAAATAAATGGGACCTAAAAAGGCCCACACCAAGACCCATCATAATAAAAATGGCAAAGGTTAGAGAAAGTCTTTTTATTTTTCAAACTTACCAATTTTATATTTTACTGTATTTTTTCCATTACTATTTATCCCACCTATACCCTCTTCCACTTCCATCCTTTCCCCTTCCTGCCCCACAATCCCCACACTGTTATCTGGTGCACCTGAAACCTGTATAATTTTGTCAACAAAGAGAGAATCTTAAAAGCCACAAAAGACAGACAGACTGTTATCTATAACAGAGCTCTCATAAGACTGTCAGCTGATGTCTCAATAGAAATATTTCAGGCCAGAGGGATTGGCATGAAATATTCAAAGTGCCGAAAAGTAAGGACCTACAATCAAGACTACTTTACCCAGCAAGGCTCATTGAAAACCAAAGGAGAAATAAAAAGCTTTCCAGACAAGAAAAAGCTAAAGGGGTCTGTCACCACCAAACCCAGTATTACAAGAAATGCTAAAGGGCTAAGAAGGAGAAGGAGAAGAAGAAGACAATGGTGATAACAACAAAGGAACATAGTTAAAAGAATAAAATGGCAATAAAGCCATACCTATCAATAATCACTTAAAATGTACATGGCTTAAACGTTCCAATCAAAAGACACAGGTTACCTGAATGCCTAAGAAAACAAGACCCATGTATATGCTGTCTACAAGAGACCTACCTCAGAATGACACACTAGGGTGCCTTAAATGACACACTAGAGCAAATGTATTTAATAGATATCTTCAAACCATTTCACATCAAAGAAGCAAAACATTCATTCTTTTTCAAGTACACGTGGAATATTTTCTAGAACAGATGACATCTTAGGACACAAAACAAGCCTTAATAAATTTAAGAAGAATGAAATCATATCAAGCATCTTCTCTGACCATATTGTATGAAACTAGAAATCAGTAACAAGAAAACTGAAAAAACACACAAAAATATGGAGGCTAAATAACATGTTACTAAACAATGATTGGGTTAACAATGAGATCAAGGAAGACATCAAAAGATACCTTGAAACAAATAAAAATGAAAACACAACAACCCAAAATCTATGGGATATACGTAGTGAAAACAGTCCTAGGAGTAACTGATTGTTGGATTGATTGAAGGAAAAAAAGAGAGAGAGGAAGATCACGGGAACATACAAGAGTGTGCTAATCGCTGGGTGGGGAGGGTATAGAGGGGATAAATGGTGATGACAGCTGCTTAACTTGGGGTGGTGAACATGTAATTCAGTGGACATATGATGTGTCATAGAACTGCACACTTGAAACCTTATAATTTTGTTAATCAGTGTCACCCCAATAAATTCAATAAAAAGGGAAAAAAAAAAAAAAAGAGAGAGAGAGAGAGAGAATACAGAGCACCATCTGTGCATGACCTATTATTCCCTAAAAAATCTGGATTATATCTAATCATGCTTCTATAGCTAACTATTAATTTAAGAAATTAATGGGTACATATGAAACAAGGTTGATAATTATTAACCTACGATATAGCAACATGGAAAATTATTGTATTATTCTTCCTATTTTGTGTACATATGAAAATTTCCATTAAAACAGCTTAAAATAATAACCAGGATAAGAAAAAAAAGAATCAGGATAAAAATATTTTCTAGTGGGGTGGGGAAGGACAGTTTGCCATTAGTTAACCTTCATTATGAAAATTCTACATAATGCACTTTAGGCTAAAGTAAACTTATTCCTAATGGCCAATTGGAGATATAAAGAATTGAAAAAGGGAAGAAATACAAAACAAATTAATGGAAATAAGTTCAAAATATTAGTCCTTATAATAAATGTAAATGAACCAAATGTTCTAGTTAAAAGACAAAGAATGTATGGCTAGATTTGAAAAAAATCCAACTACTGGTATTTATAAGGGATGTATCTAAAACATGGATTAGAAAAGACTTCAAAGTAAAAGGCTAGAAAAAAGATCTAACAGTCAATTACTAACAAAAAGAAAGCACACGTTATCTACATTAATATCAAAGAAAATAGTTTTAAAGCCAAATGCATTATTAAAGATTAATAAGGTTACTGCATAATATAAAGAAAAATGTCTACAATTATAGTAGGTGATTTTAATGCACAGGTCTGTTATTGCTAAAGTAAATTTAAACAAAATAAGACTAGAAAGTTTGAGTAACAGAGTTAATAAGCTTGTTAAAACACACACACAGAACAGTCTTCCACCACAACTGCAGAAACACATTAAAGACACTCATCACATACTGCAACTAAAATCTCAACAAACTTTAAAGGGCTGGCAGCATGCAAGCTACACTCTCTGACTATAAAATAATTCAGTTAGAAATCATTAGGAAAAATAATTAAGGAAAAAGCCTTCATATCTGAATAATGGGAAAAAAACCCACTTACAAATAATTCATGAGTCAGCAAATAAATTATAAATTAAAAAATTATCAGAATTGAAAAGTAATAAGATAACCTCATAATAAGATTCTGAATAATGCCGATTCAATACATAGTTAAAAGTTATAGCCTTAATTGCTTACATTAGAAAAGAAGAACTGGCCACTCATGAACCAAGCACCCAACTTAAATGAGAAAAGGGCAATAAGATAAACCAAGAAAATAAAACACACACACACAGCACAACAAAAAATATCAACTAAACCAAAAGTTGCTTCTTCAAAAAGATTAGGAGTTGGAAAGCTTTTTTCTGGAAAAAGTCAGATAGAAAAGATTTTGCTACATTACAACTACTGAACTCTGCCATCACAGCTCAAGTCACAGACATAAACTAATAGGCACGGCTGTGTTCCAATAAAAGTTTATCTGCAAAATCAGGAGGCAGGCCAAATTTGGCCCATAGGCTCAAGTTTGCATCTCCTTGAAAAGATTAATGAAACTGACAAACCTCTGGCCAGCTTAATCGGGGAAAAAGGATTTAACTATACAAATAATATGAAATCTTAAAAATTATAAACAACTTTATGCCAGTGAGTTTGAAAACTCAGATGAACATATTCTTAGGAAGATGTGGCTTACCAAAAGTGACTCAAAAAGAAACAGACTACCCTGAAAGTCCTAAAATACATTTTTTCAAATAACCAAAGGAAATGGCCAACATTTGTTATTAGATGCTGAAATCTATCCATTCTAAGCTGAGAGTTCGGAAGCATCACAGCTTACGAATAAACGTGTTCAGGTCTACGGGGTTCCCAGATTCGGCATTCTTCCTCTCTCCAAACTAAGCCTGTTGAACTCCTCTGCAACACTGCCCCTTGGCATCATCATCCTTACCTTGATAACATGTTTAGCACTCCAATTCCTGCAGGAGCTCCACTAGGTCTACAACTTACCCACTGACTATCTTAATGTCCCTCTTCCCCTTCCTATCTCTGAGTTCCACAGCTGCTTTGGCTGGAAGTTATCTGCTGACAAATATTTACAATGTTAAGTTTTCTACCTACTTATGTTTCTGAATATTACAAGCTCTTACATTCTCTACCACCTTGCTATTCTCAACTTACAGGTTATCACTCTTCATCCACTCACTGATTTAAGAGCTGACACACACTGATTGTTTAGATGATCACATATCTGCTAACATATCCCTGGAGAGATGGAGCACTACCTGCCTGGACTTCATTCTAGTACTGCTCCTGCTTGTATGCCTTAGCACTGGCCCCACACCAGCAATCAGCCCCTCACACTTTCTTCATGGTCAGTCTCCTATAAACCAGGCCATCCCTACCCATTTCTTAAGACCAGCACTGATTCTTCAGCTTATATAAAAAGTATTTATAACAATAATTCATTCCACAATTGTGAGTTAAAAAAATATTTTTTCAGATATAACCTCCTTATTTTCATCCACTAGTGACCTATATATAGCTCTATGTCTTGAAAGATTAAAAGAACATTGTCTTTTATGTATACACACACACACACACACACACACACACATATATCCTACAATGAATCAATAAGTTGTATTATTATTTCCTTATTTGGAAATTGAGGCCCAGCTAGTAACATTTGTTAGTCTTAGGAATTCAGAAAAACAAAAATCTCTCTCATTTTAAATAGTTAAATGAAAAAAATGTGAAATTATCATAATACCTAAAATGTACATTTAACAGTACTTTCTCTTAACTCCTTCTGAACTTCAGAATTTCTATCATGCTTCTGAATGGTTACTACTTTTGAAAAAAAACTGTGATATATAAAGTTCTGTCTTGAACTATATTATTGGACCAGATTCACATACTTGAGTTACAAATAGCAAGTGGTCTAAGTTTCAAAAAACACAAGCCACATTTTCCAAAACCCCCACCCCCACAGCTCAGCCTACTAGCATTCATTTTAAGTGTTCCCTTATTTTGGGAAAACCACAATGGTTTCATTACTTAAATGCCATCTGTACCTATTTATCCAAAGAAGCAAAGAGCCCCTAAGTAAAAGTCAAGTGTGAAATAATTCATTTTGGATTTTTTTTAAAGTAGGTTATTAATTTTTAAAAATAATGTGAGGTCAATCAAGTTTAGTAATTTCTTTAACATACTTTTTCTTTGACAAAAATACAGGTTTTTACATATAGATCAATGGAACAGAAGAGAGAGTCCAGAAATAAACCCAGGACTCTATGGTCAATTAATATTTGACAAAGAGGGAAGGAACATAAAATGGAGTAAAAACAGTCTCTTCAACAAGTGGTGTTGGGAGAACTGGACAGCAACATGCAAAAAAATAAAACTAGACCACCAATGATAACAGCCTTTTAGTAGGTTCTTTTATTGGTTCATAGGTAGCAAAAGTGTCCAAGTATATCTGAATTATAACTTAAATATATTTTCTAGCACCCCTCACAAGTTCTTGTGAGATGCTGTATGGCAACAATAATACATAACAATTGTAAATGGATATGCCCAAAAAGATCAAGTCACAGATTCACTGCCTTTAAGTAATTTTGCTAACCAAATTCCAGTATACATTCATATCAAAATTTATTTAAAAAAATCAGGTAAACTTGCTGCAAACATAATTAACATATATTAATATATACACGTATATTAATATATACGTAAGTCAGCCAGTGAAAGCAATTTTTTTAAAAGTGGGAAAACATTCATTTATAAAAATCTTATATATCTATCGTATGTTTAAAAAAAATTTACATACGCATTATAGACATTTAACATACATATATATTATACAGTATGTAACCTAACAAAAAAGGTGCAAAACCTGTATGAATAAAAATCTTTAGAAATTACCAAGATATATAAAAGACCTAAATAAGTAACTACATACATTCTAATACTCTATAGGAGTTTTCATTATTGTAAATATGTCAGTTTTTTTCCAAATTAACCTATACTTTTAAGGCATTTCTAATTAAACACCAGCAAAAAATTGGGGAAAATTTGACAAATGAATTAAATTTCATTTGGAATGAGAAATACATAAGGTTATCTAAAAAACAAAAACACAAAACAAAACAAAAAAACCAGAGGCTGATAAACTTATACAAGACATAAAATTAAACTTCCACATGGCAACAGTATGAAAAGTCAAAGGACAATGAGAACCTGGGAAAATATTTACAACGTAAGAAGAAAGATTAATATCCTTAGAATATAAAAAGTTCTTAATAATCAATTTTTTAAAGGTAAGATAAAAAATATCTCAACATTAAAATAAAGAATATAAACATCAAACTGAATCTGTTAAACATATGAAAAGATATTTATCCTCACTAAGCAAAGGAAATTTGAGCAATAAAAATTTTTCATCAACTAGACTGGCAAATATTAAAAAGGATGATAATAATATTTTAATAGCTATGTATGGTGCCAGGTAGGCACTAGAAATATTGAGAGGAACACTCTGTAAAGAATATGACTGTGTAACCACTGTGCTGTACACCTGAAACTAATACAAAATAGTTATGAATAGAAACTGTAACTGAGAAATAAAAAATACTTTAAAAGAATGATAAACCCAGTATTAGCAAAATAGCAAAAAACAGCACAATGTAAAGAAATGGACACTTGCATAGAAAGATAGTGGAAGTGTACACTGTTGCAGCTTTTGGAAGGCAATTTAGCAGGATTTAATAAATATTAAATATACCTATCCTTTAATGCTATAATTTTACATGTTAAAATCTATTCTGAAGGAAAACATGCTTCATGAATTAGTCTGTAAAGGTTCATGTGTATAATATTCAAGTACCAACATATTTAATATCAAAAAATGAATACAACCTATATAATATCAAAAAGTGAATGGTTAAGACAAATAATGGAGTACAATGCAACCCATAAATAAGATAGGTTCTGTGTGCACTGACTTTAAAAATACCTAATCATGTATTTCACTATGTATGTACTGTTAAGTTTTAACAAGAAAGGAATTTGGAGGAGAGTGTGCAAAATATGATCCTGTATTTGTATAGGTAAAAAAAAAGTACGGGAAAGTTTATGGATTCAATCGCTTTACATCCTTTTGCAGTAACTGAATACTTTTACAATAAGTATGTATAATTTTTTGGTGTTAAAGTACAAGTCTGGGGGAAAGATCTCATGCTTCTAACTGAAATTCTGCATCCAACTGAACATATTTTCAAACAGGTCTTATTTCTTTCTTCTAAAAAATAAATGGTGCCCCTGGCTGGAGGCACAGGGGATAAGGTGCCGGCCTGCGAACCCAAAGTCGCTGGTTCGATTCCCAGCCAGGGCAACATAACCAGGTTGTAAGCCAGGGCTCCAGCCAGGTCTGTGGCTGGAGTCAGGTGAAAGGCAACCATACATTGAAAAAAATAAAATAAAATAAATTGAAATTAAAAAAATAAAAGGCTATTAAAAATTGAGCTACAAAATATCCTTTTTAAGTTCTGAAAATATATTTATTTTTTAAGCATTTGTTGGGTATGTTAGGCTCTGAGGATATAAAAATGAGTGAGACCTTACCTACCTTGAAGAGACCCAAACATACTGAGAGAGACAGACCAGTATACAAATAAATACAATAAAGTGCTGAAGTTAACGTTACTGCAACATAGTATACGTAGTGATAAAAATGGAAAGGTCATTCTAATTAAGGGAAAACATCAGAGTAAGCTTATGCTTGAGTTAATCTTAAAAATGTATTGGCCAGATATACGAAGTCTGTCCAGAAATATTCTGCCTAGAGTGCTATGAAGATAAAACAGTAAGACATTTAAATGTCAAACCAAAACAATATAAACCCAAATAAATGAAACCAAAGTTATAATTAATTCTTCCAACATTCACCAAACTTTAAGTTCTGGTTATTTCTACAAATTCCCCTTAAAAATTTCTATAAAAATATCTTTTTATTTTTTTTAATTTTATTGTTGTATTACATCCATCCCCTTTAAAAATATCTTTTAAAAAATGATAAACACTTAAAATCCTTTTTGATGTCTTAATTAAAAAAACAAATTACCTCGTAAAGACAAAGATTTTATGCCTTCACTGTTTCAATTTTTCTAAGTCATCCTACACTGTAGTTCCAAAGTTCATGCAAAAAATACCCTAACACAATAAATATGGTCTATTTTCATAAAAGAGTTTTATTTTGCTAAGACCTAAATGTTTTTAATACTGCTTTCAAGGAGTTTATCTCCTCTGATGCACATTCTTACCCAACTTTTCTCTTGGGAACATAACATGCCACATACAGAAGAAAACATAGTCTTTTTACCTCGTGAAGCGTGAGATGTTTCCCATCCTTTCTCTTCGAGTCAAACCTGCCATATATTGCACTATATTTTCGGATTTCCTCCTCTTTGTGTGGATCATCATCACTCATCTCAAAGATGTGACCGATCATTTTGGCCAACTTCTTGTTGGTTTTCAACAGCTCTTTCACTTCATTCAAGTCACTCTTTGGCAGTGTAGGGGCCATTCGCTCTACGCACTCGGCCACGGAGAGCGCAGCAGCAGCATCCAGGGCCTCACTGCTTTCTTTCGGGGAAGCCGGGGAGCCCAGGTCGGCTGGGGAGAGGCTGTGCTCGCTCTCCGTGGCATGGTGGCCTTGCCAGAGTCTGGGCTCACCAACGCCCTGCAGAGCTAAGCTCCCCATGTCGGATTTCCCCTGTCCCAAGCTCTGCACACAGGTGATGGCAGCACACTTGGGCACTTTTACGTGAGGTTCCCGCGCACTGCTATTCCTTTCATAACTGTTACAGGGGATTCCCAGCCATGTTGGCGATCCCTCCGGTAACTTATAGATGGGTATGCTGCTAACAGGCAGGGACGTCAGCGGCTGATTGAAAAGGCCAGGGTTTGTTACCCAGTCTCTCAGAGCCTTCTGTAGCCTTCTAACGTGGAGGGGCTTGCTAGCCATGCCCACAAGGGCCATGATTTCCAAGAATTCCTCTTCTCCAGCTTCACAGAGTTGCTGGACATCATCACCACCTTGTTGGATAAAGGCATCAAAATAAGAGAGCAGGTTGGCTTTTTGTAATATTCTATACAGCTGCAACTCCCCCAGGGTCCTGGGTAAGGCTGCAGCCATTACTGTGGATGTGCTTAACCTGCAAAAAGAAGAGAGGTAGTACTCATTACACTTGCTCCAAACTTCTTAATGTTAGTATTTTTTAGACACTACAGAATTTAAGAATGCAGCATGGGCCCGGACCAGTGTGGCTTAGTTGGTTAAATGTCATTCCACAAAGGGAGAAGTTGCTGGTTCATTCTCAGTCAAGGCACATGCTGGGGTGCGGTTCAGTCCCCAGTGGGGGAGTGTGAGAGACAACCTACTGATTGTGTCTCCCTCCCTTCCCCTCTAAAAACAATAAATAAAATCTTTAAAAAAAAATGAATGCAGTATGAGAAGAACAGAAACAAGAAGCATTTGCATAGCAACTGACTTGTTAAGGAAGCATGCATTGTACATGAGTTATCTCACCTCTCTCTCCTCAAAATCCTAATGGTCAATATCATTGTTTCCATTTTAAAGACAAAAATATAAAGGCTTCAAGTTATTTGCCTACCTCGCAACTAGTTAAACAGACCTCTCAGTGCTCAAATCAAGGCTCGCAGGGCTTTATGTCCCATATTTTTGACTATTCACTTTCCTGTTTCCATAGTGTAGACACGGAGATGAAGGGAGGGATAATCAAATTCAGAAGGAGATAAGAGTATGATATATTATTCCACCATTTGCCGAATACTTCTTTTTGTGCCAGACAATAAAATAAATACTTTATGTCTGATCCTCACCACATCCCCGCAAGATAGGTATAGTAATTTCCATTTTATAAAGAATAGCAATATTAGTCTGACAGGCAGAGGAAGACAGCTTTCAGTATGAATTGCAGATGAAAAGATAGAAAAAGAGGTAGGAAAAAATCAAACAAATAAATGATGAGACTTGGAAATCATTTAAGTGTAAGTAATGAAGGAGAGTAAATGGTTACATTTCCTAAGGTCCCAGGAAGGAAAGAGTAACAGATGACTGTTGGATTTCCTGTTTAATAAGAGTCTTGAACTGTGACAGACATTAGGGATATAGAAAAATCAGGATGATGGGATCCCTTTTCAAACACATTGCACTTCATGGCACAGGACTGGAGTCCAAGCGTGTAAAACGGTTACAAATACCTATAGGATGAAACCAGGGAGGCTAAGTGAGCCCTTCTAAGAAGCAATGGATAGCTTAAGATACAGCCATGGAAAAAACACATTTTAGAGCCCAAGTAGGACAGAGAAGTCTGCTTTAAGGAGAAAGAACAAGACCCAGCAAAGTATGCCTTGACCTCTTAGCAGCCTTTAAAAGTTATTCACAGTTGCCTGGAGACCTCCCACGTACAAGGAGTTGGCCAAATACTTCCATTTAAGAGGAACAAATGTGTAATAATGCACTCTCTGAAGATTAAAAGAACCCTGTGGCCCTCTACGGAGAAAATTACAGAAGGCCAAAAGAATACATACATCAGAGGATACTTATACCACTCTCAACTCAAAATAGTATGGAACAATCATTAACTGGGAGATAAGGCAAGCAGAGAAATATTAGGAACATCTCTGAAGGACAGAAAGAGATTAAATCTGGGACTTCTACTTTCTGACATCAATCTGACAGCTACACAAAATTCTAGGCTCAGTCATGCCACCCAAGGAGAATGGCATCTCTCTACCACCCTAAGGACTGACTCCTGGGAGGCCCCATCTCCTGGAACCTGGGTGTTATCCACAATCTGCTCTGATTTACTAGTGACCCCCTCAAATTTAAAGGCATTTTATTTTATAAGGGTATTCCCAGGTGAACTGACGACTTTCCAAGAAACATAAAATACATTTAATTGGGCCCTGGCTGGTGTGGCTCAGTGTGAACCAAAGGGTCACTGGTTCAATTCCTAGTCAGAGCAGATTCCTGCGTTGCAGGCCAGGGCCCCAGTTGGGGGCACTCAAGAGGCAACCACATGTTGATGTTTCTCTCTCTCTTTTTAAAATAAAGAAAAAGAAATAAATTAATTTAATTGGAACCCAGTAGATCCTACAAATACCCAGGAAACCCCCTGGGGTACTTTTGAAAAAATACAATCTCACGAGGTTTTCATGATTTGGCATACTACACGAGATGATCCCTATTTGGTATACCCTCTGGGCACTGCAAACTCCTATTTGTTCTGTGATCATCCAGGTTCTTTAAGCCCACCTTCATGTTCTGTCGCCTCAGTCCTTGGGACAAAAACATTCTTGCATCTTCTAAATCAACCACAGGATGATCTGCTTGTCCTCCCACTGTAGGACAGACGCTCCAGTGAGTCTATCACCCGGCTGGAAATGAACCCACAAAAACACAGCTCTCAAGAGTTACAGACACAAGTTAAGTTGTTTCTCATCATTATGGCCAAGAGAAAGGCTTCTAGAAAGTGTCTAAGGTAGAAGAAAAGAAATTACTTTCCTATCACACATCTAATGCAGTAACTCCACAGGCTACCAACTCAAGAGTATACAAAAAATACATACATATACATATGCACACCTATGTGCATACACACACACACACAATCTTTTTTATTAGAGGACTATAACTATGCAAGGTTTATCTCATCATATGTATTCCCCCAAATTATGAAACTGAGGAAAGCCTACATGAGAAAATCTAGATGAATAGAATTTTTAATTTTTTTATGAGCCCAGGAAGAAAGAATGTTAGAGAAGTTTAAAAAAGAAAAGAAAAAAAAGAAACTTAAATGGAGAACTAAAGACCCAAACTAGTTTTATTTTTGAGGTAAGGTAACGATTTTAGAAAATACTCATTTTTAACTGCTTATCCTTTTTCATCTTTACCCAGAAATAAAGGAAACCCCCTAGTTCCTAAGAGTAAACACTCACGTACTGGTGAGAAAGAAGTAGCTATGATTCTAGTATCTCTGTAAGGACTGACAGGACCAAGTGTACATTTCCAAAGTCAAGATATGTAAAATAGGTTAACTATTAAAGTCCCAGAAGGCTTTCTAAAGGCCCACTCTTACTGTTTCAGTTTCCTCCAAAAGCGAGTTGTGACCATTTAAACACCCACCACTTCATAAATTAATTGGATATAATTTAAAAGGAAATTTTTATAAGATGACATTTTCTGTTTTTACAAACTGTATTCATGCTTCAACATGAAAGTCAAATAAATCAAGAGAAAGCTTCTAGCTACATCTCTCCAATCTGAAGTAAATATTAAAAAATCCTAACACTACATGCTCCGGGAGCTATACTGGTAGTACATTAAATCCCTGGCTACTCTATGACTCCTCATGTGTAACACTTAGTATAGCATTTATCACAGTGTTTAAGGGTCTGCTTCTTTGTCTGTCCCCTTCCTCTTATATGATTCTCCATGAAAGACCATCTTTCCTCTCTAGTCCAGGCCTGGCTCAGTAACTGGCATATTTGAGTAAGTGGAAAATAAAATGAGAGGGAGAGAACATATTGTGAGGTTCAGAGAGGGCAGGGTACACCTACAGCCAGGGGTGTGGGAGAGGCTTTTTGGAAAAGGCCATAGAGGTGTGAGGGAAAAGGGTGTCTGGCATGGAGTCAGGGAGGCAGCAGGCACATTTGCCTGTGCCGGTGTCGGTTTGATAGGAGCACAGGGGCAACAGGGATCAGAACGCAAGCTGGAAAGGTAGGTGTGGGTCTGGGATGCCTACCTATGCAACAGGGAAATTTGCACAGGTGAGTTAAGAGCCACACCTGTACTTTCAAGTTGGCATTGCAGTGAAGGATATACTGAAGGTGAGGAAGTTGTTTTCAAAGTTGGAATAAGCAGTGAAAACTAGAATTAGGTACATCTGAGGCAGAGAAAGGAAAAGGGCGGTAATGTGGCTTAAGAACGTGTAGATTCGAGACTCCCAGATGGAGGCGCAGAAGCACACTGCATCTCCCTCCACTAGAAATGGGTGCATGTACCTCAAAACTGGAGACAACCAGAAATCCCGGAGAAATGGGCTGCATGAAAGTCCAGCAAACAAAAGATATAAGTAAGAAATACTCATCTAGACAGGTAGGATGGGTGGAGCAAGGACAGAGAGGACTTATTTTGGCAGAGCTGTTTGGCGCAGGGCTGCTGCAGTGGGACAGCAACTGCGACTGACCAGCGGAAAGTGGTCACAACAGGGACACCTGCTGAGTGTCCTGGCACCAGACCAGACTGTGTGGCTCACAGTTCTAGTGCCAGTTGGAGGGGTGGGGTGGGGGAATAAAACCTCATGGCTTCTGACTGTAAAAACCAGTAGGGGTTGGGGTGGAGGAAGAAACTGCTGGTCTCTCAGCAGTCTGTTTGTTTAGAGGCCCCCACGGTCCTAGAACATCCACAGACCTACCCACTCTGGAAACCATGATCAGGGAAACAGTTAGAGAGGAGCTAGTCCCATACAGGAAGCAGGACAAGGGCCTGGAAAAGGGGCGAGTGCTGAGCAAACAGCATTGTTCCCTCTTAGACCCCTCCCCCACGTACAGCACCACAACATGGCATAACAGGTCGCCTATACTGAAGAATATCCAAGCCTCTGCCCCTGGATTTAATGTAACAGGTGCCAGAGCTCTACCTAAGACACAGGCAAATGCAGAAGCCTGCCAAGATAAGGAGACAAGAGAAATATGTCTCAAAAAAGGGGTCAGATCAGGGTCGCAGTGGGTGAAGTAAGGGATGAAGAATTGCCAGCCTGAGAGATGCACAGTTTAAAATGCTGGTGATAAAAATGCTCACAGACTTGACAGACATGCTTACATATGGTGAACACAGAAAGGAAGAAGTGAAGGCTAGGCTAAGTGAAACAAAGGAAAATACACATGAAACCAGTGGTGAAGGGAAGGAAAATGGAGTTCAGATCAATGATTTGGGACATAAGGAAGAAATAAAATAGTCAAACAGTACAGAAACAGGAATCAAGAACTGAAAAAAACGAGGAAAGGCTTAGAAACCTCTGAGATGACTTTAAACATGCCAACATCTGTGTCTCAGGGGTGCCAGAAGGAAAAGAGAAAGAGCAAGAAATTGAAAACTTGTGTGAAAAAATAATGAAGGAAAACTTCCCAAATTTGACAAAGGAAATAAGACATACAGGTCTAGGAAGCAGAGAGCCCCAAGCAAGCTAGATCCAAACTGGACCACACAAAGACACATCATAAGTAAAATGCCAAAGATTAAAGAGAGAATCTTAAAAGCAAGAGAAAAAAAGTTATCTACAAATGGGCTCCTTTAAACCTATCAGCTGATTTTTGAAAAGAAACTTTGCAAGCAACAAGAGACTGGCAGGAAGTATTCAAAGTGATGGGAAAGCAAGGAGCTAAAATCAAGATTGCTCTATCCAGCAAAGCTATCATTTAGAATGGAAGGGCAGATCAAGTGCTTCCCAGACAAGATAAAGCTAAAGGAGTTCATCATCACCATGCCATTATTATATGAAATGTCAAAGGGACTTATTTAAGAAAAAAAGGATGAAAATTATGAGCATTAAAAAGACAACAAAGTCACAACTATCAACAACAGAACCTAAAAAACAAACTAAGCAAACAACCAGAATAGGACCAGAATCATAGGTATGTAGATCACTGGGAGGGATATCCGCTAGGAGAGGGAAAAGGGTAAAACGGGGAAATACTACAGAGATTAGGAAACATAACTGGTGGGTACAAAATGGACAGCAAGAAGTTAAGAATAATAGAGGAAAGGGTGAAATCACAGAACTTATATGTACAACCCATGGGCATAAACTAATGGGAGTGGGAGTGGGCTAAGGAAGGGAATGGAGGTCTTGGGTCGAGGGGAGCAAAGAATTTGGGACAACTGTAACAGCATAATCAATAAAATATACTGAAAAAAGAAAAAGAAAAAAAGAACATGTAGATTTACAGAAGGAAGAGCAAAACAAAGATGGAATCCTTACTTTGATTAATTCCAGAAACTGAAAGAGTAATGGTGTAGCTAAAAGAAATAAGGAAGTTAGGAAGAATAAATCTGGGAATCTGCAAAAAGGGATGAAAGTGAGATAAACATACTTGTTTTTGGATTTACCAATTTTGAGATTTTGATAATCCCCAAGTGGTAGCTAACACACTGTATTATGAGAAAAATTATTTTCTCAATGGTTCTCAAATGTTTCATGTATGAAGATTACTTAAAATAAAAAATGGCAAATATTCATTGGTAGTTTAACTTTTACTATTCATTAAGAATACGTATGACACCTACTATGATATAAGCTTTTAAATGAGCTTATATTTTATTAAGTTGCAAAATACGTATTTACTTTTCATTTGCAAAATGGACACGTGTGAGAGACCTCTTACTCCATAGCCAGTGCTTGGTGTGCATCTGAATTTCAGAACACTCTGTAGTAACTCAGGGCACCTGGCCCATGAACTACTGATCCAACCTACGTTTAGCAATTTGGAGGTTAGTCTGATAGAGGTGACAATTGGGAGTGGATATTAACACCAAGGGAGAATAAAGAAAAACAGTAGAAAAGAGATCTAATTCAAAACTTTGAAACTGAAGCTTTGCAAAGAATTGCAAAGGGACAGCAGGTGAAAAGCATTCCAAGGATTGATGTCAAGCTGCAGAGTTTGAGAGAAGCCAGTGGTAAGGCAGTACTCCGGAGTTTTGAGAGTTGTGCGGCCACACTGCAGGCTGAAGCTTGGAACAGACTATAGCAAGATTGAAGGAATGATTCTTTTGTTCTTTTCCCTAGAGACCACTGAGGGCCTCTGTCCTACCCTAACTCCCCACATCCAAGTGTGGAGAATGTCAAGGAAGTTCAAGTTCATTCACTCTAGCCATATTTAGTGCTTCCCTGTGGTTCAAGGACTAAGCAGGAGGTATTATTAAGTTATAAGCTTCCTGAGGGTCGGGACTAGGTCTCATTCATCTTTTATCTTTTATCCTTTCTATTCCTAGCATAGTGTTCAATAACATCTCTACAAAGGTTGCTGTTATATGAAACTCAGCATTTGAGTCAGAATCTGATCAGCAGCCTCCTTTCATATTTCAAAAGAGATGCCTTCTACTGATGTTCTAGTACGTTACCAATCTAGTAACAGTACATCCTGCTACTTTACCTATAATCCTCTTCATTCTCTCATCGTCAGTACTGCGGCTTCCTTATAAGGCTATATTGTGATTTCCTTAACATATTTTTCCAAGGTACCAAAGGATGCTCTCCCAAATGTAACAACTACACGTGAGGGTGTTGTAATATACATCGTGCTAGTCCAGCCCCAACCAGTATTTTAAGAAGTTAATTTTAGTCATGAGATCCTAATTTATAGGATCTATACACTAAAATGCAGCATAAGCAATTCCCAAATAACAAATATCAATATTATTAATGAACTTACAATCACTACTCTTAAATCCTCCTCTTCATGTTGTAGGAAATATGTAGATATTTCATATAGCTATACATTCACATATATACATACACACATACATAGCATGTGTATACACACTTATGAAATCTATGATATTCCAAAGAGACACTCTTCCAGGAGTAGGGAGAAACCTGGGGCAAAAATCCCAGTAAGATCTGGCTTACTTTTACGAAGAAATATAAATTCCTTCCTCCCAACACAGCCTGAAATTTTTACTTTAAAATTATCTAGTTAACAGCAACCTCTTACAGACTTTTAAAAAACGTGAAAAAACTTGGGAAGAGTTAGCTTATGAGTCATTTACATGCTAAGGTGAATTAGTTCCACCAGATTGTTTTCCTCCTCACATCTAGATGAGATCCGGTGCACACCAACAGAATGAAGAGAGAGAGATGGGAAATGGCAAGGAAGGAAACAGGAAATCTGAGGGCATTGACTACCTTTAAAGCCTCTAAAGTACCACCAAGTTTGGAAGAGAGTAGTTTGAAGGCCTTGGGAGAAAAATATAATAGATACACTTGAAGGTTGAAATGGAAAAGGTTTATAAAAAGAATTTGGCTTAGAGAGGAATGAGTCTTAAGTGTAGGAAATGAATTCTTCTTATTTCTGTCCTTGTCCTAAAGCTCAAGCTCAAATAATTAAATGTAGTTAAGACTGAAGAGTTGGCCTAGGTATTAAGCTCCTCTGTTTGTTTCAAGTATCAAACAGTTACCCAGGGGAATTTATCGGTAAGCATTAAGTGATATGTCTTAAATCAAGATATTTTTGGACCTTATTAGTCCTGGCCAGTTGCTCAGTTGGTTACAGTGCTGTCTTGATAGGCCATGGTTGCAGGTTCAATTCCAGTCAAGACACATATAAGAATCTACCAATAAATGCATAAGTAAGTGGCATAACAAATCAGTATCTGTCTGTCTCTCCCCTTCCCTTTCCCTCTAAAATCAAATACAAATGTTTTTAAAAAGGTATTTTTTTGGATCTTATTACTTTCATTGCTACGAATTAAACATTACCTTCTAATGAACAGTACATTTTTCTTCTATTGATGATTCTTTTCTGAACTCTGAATGCTAGAAAAATAATTCTTACAGACTCCCTAAAATTTTAATGAAAGTAGAAGTTCAAATTTATCAAAATTAGAAAAAAGTAAACCAGATTTATTTCGCAATTAAACAATAACTATACATTAACCTAACTATACTACCAATAGGTAAATACCAGCATTATTTAATATGGCTGGAAATTCTTCAATCAACCAACAGTTAAGTCATTCATCAAACATTAGAGGCCCTCTGATCATGTAGTATACATGTAGTATATATGAATTTTATATTTTCAGAATTTTCTCTTTAAAAATTATAAAATATATACTGTGTAAATTAATGTGCAGCTCCTTAAATACGATGTATTGAGAAATGACAAGCTACTTGAAAGTTTAATGGTTTTGACTTAGCTGTAGAATTCGGCCAAGATGAGTATTACTATTTTTTCCCCAACATCAACTTCTCTTATTTCCCACTTGTCCCATCATTAACAGAATATATTCTATTATACTAATTATTGAACATGTCATATCAGAAAGGAAACTTGCATTTAATGTAACATGCTAATTCTTCATTCTACTAAAAAACAATGAAAGCAGGTAAGATAATATCCAAACAAAGGGGCTAGCAAACTTTTATTATACTTGAGTGGGTACTATTTATTCCTTAATTTATTTAATAAACTCCACAATGAAATGTATGTACACAAACTGCTTTTACAATAGCAAGATCTTAAACTGTTCAGAACATACAAAATGGTCATTTCCATGAAAATAACAAAATATATTATGGCTCTGTGGCACCTAGAATACAGCTTCACAATTAAAGGTATTTTTTATACAGCTTTCATTTCCAATAATGCATATGAATAGCACAAACAAAAACAAGTAAGACTTATTACAATGGAATAGATGAGGCCTAAATCTTAGAACAGAGCATAAGTCATCAGGCACAAAAACCTGGCATACTTCTATTTCCATCTAACCATCCTTTGTTTTAAATATTTAAAGTTTATGCAATAAATTCTTCAAAGGTCTCCCCCACTTTGTAATGTGTGACTTCTTCTTTCAAAGAATCCACCGTGCACACCCCTAAAATCCATAATAACAAACCAATATGACCTTAAAGTAAGATTAAAAGAAAATATCTAACACTTTCACTGGTTCTCTAAAAAAGGAGAATGAAAATCTATTAACTTCCTTATAGAACCACAGATGTTATTTACTAATCATAAGAAAGACATTTTAAAATTAATTTAGCTGAGGTTATTCAATTTTATCAATAATTCTGAAATACAAGATGTATTTATTAAAGAAAACAATTTATTAGACATGAGTGTACTACATTTCCTTATATCAGTTACAGTATTCCTACAGACTTTGTCATTGAAATCAAAAAGCAGGATGAAATAAAAAGCTACAATGTCTCCCTGTTTTTATTATTCTTATTATTGATATCCACATATAATAGGAAATCACCTGAGCCAAAGAACAATTTTTTTCTACTACTAAGGAGTCATAATTTTTGTGCAAGATGGTGAAAATACTAAAATTAAAACAAGAAACCTTCCATGGTTCCTTGAAATTATTTTCTTTCAAGGCCTAATTTTCCAATATCTAACATCCAAACAGGAATAAAGAAGGCTGACATTGACAGATAGCTATAAATTTTCAAGAGAACCCTTATTTGTATATCATCAACTGTAAGAACAATGTAACTTTTGAAACTTAATCAAAGGACAATATTAAATATCAAATAATACTGAAAAACGGAGGGAAAATACCCTTGAACCTAAGAACCACTTTTATTGGCACTTTAGATCAGAAGGAGCTTTTAAGTCTTCAGAAAGACATCAGCCTCCAACAAGTAAATCCCATGAATCCTTTCTTCCAATATTTCTCCTTAAAACCCACACATAAATTATGACATGTCATAATTTGCTATGTTTCACAAGGAGAAATTTTCAAAAAGTGAAAATCTAAGAAGGTAATTAGCTGCATGCACACTTTGCCAACAAAACAGCCTAGCATTTCCTACGTGACTAACCTATTTTAAATTCCTTTCCACTGTTCCTATGCAATCTAATATTACCTATTAAATCTGCCAAAATATTTTTAAACAAGATCTGAGAATTTCCCTTTCAGCTTCTGATCTTTGCACTCCTTAAGTTTGCAAGTTTGCAGACACATCACTGGCAAACTAACTGGTAGTGACATTAACTCTTTCGGTTGAAATTTTAAATTGACAGCTACCCCCAAATTGTGTATGCTTCCAAGATCTCACGGAGTGAATCAACGATTCTTCCAGGTCATCTGCAAAACTTGGTCCTATAAACGCATATTCCTACTCGATTATCCTTTTCCCTATTTTCGCTTACGCAAAGTGTTGTTTCGTACCTTAAGTCTTGGGACCCCTGGGGCTGCAGACCATAAACACTATACAGCACTTGCAACGTTTCTCCACGAATAAGGTCACACACCTCTGCATCCAAGGCTGGTGTGTTCCACATGTGCCTGCAAATTCCACACTTGGCCTTAGCGAGCACAATAAGAGTCTCGCTTCCCTGTACCTCGATGCCAAGTTTCTGCAAGCCACTTCCAAGCAAAACTCTCCTTCCGCTTTTAAAAAGAAAACTACACTTGGAGAGAGAGGATACCCAGGACGAAAATGGAAAGACTGCAAGTATTACACTTTCATAAAGTAAACAAACCAACAAAAAGGTTGTGCTGCAGGGGCAGGCAGGCGCGCGCACCCACCACGCACCCCACCGGAGCGCCACGCTCCGACCCCAGCTGGGCGCGAAGGGACTCGGCACCCCCGGCTTCCTCCGAGAGGGACCTCCCAGTCGGGCCTCTGCCTCGCTCGTCCTCTCCCCGCTGCCCCGCGCCCCGCATTTCTCCGGGAATCGCCCACACGTGCCCGACACTGCCCTCTCTCTCCGGCGGCGGCCGCGCGGGACCCCCGCCTTGGACGTCCGCCTCGCCCGCCCCCAAGAGCCCGCGAGGCGCCTCCGCTGGCCCCAGGTCGCCCGCGGTTGCACGAACGCAAACGCGCCCCGCACCAGGTAGACAGCGAGTGGGTACGTACTCGGCCAGCGGTCTTGGCGCGCTCTCCCCCGAAGGCTGCTCAGCCCCAACTCCGAAGTGACGGCCCCCGGCTCTCCCTCCACAGACTGCAGCGGCGGCCGGGACGCCCCCGCGCCCATCGAAGGGGGAGGGGAAGGCGGTGGGCACGCTCTGCTGCTCCCCCCACCAGTTCCGACCCGCCGCTCCTTCCCGCCCGCCAGCCCCGACGGCGCTCGCTCGGTCGCGGTGGCGCTGGCCGCAGCGGCAGCGCCTTCGTTCTCCAGCGCGCGGGCGGCGGCAGCGGCGCCCCCACCCCCGCCGCGTCCTCCCGCCTCCTCCTCCCTCCCCTCCCCTCCCCTCCCCCGGGACGCTGCGCCGCCCCCTCCCCCGCCCGCCTCCGCCGCCCCCACCCCCCGCGCGCTGTCACATTGGGAGATTCCGCTCTTGCTACATTCGCTGCTCCAGCTCCCGCCCACGCGCGGCCGAGTGACGCAGATGCCGGCGTGGGCCGCCGCGGGGCGGGGGCGGCGGGAGGCCGCCCGGGCTGGGCCAGGCCTCTTCCCGCCGCCCCCTCCGCGGAATCCGGAGGGCGGCCCATTCACACGGCAGCTGGGAGGAACCAAGTGGGCGACTGGGAGGGGGCGGCTCCCGCGAGTCGGGCTTCGGGCGGAGGGAGGGCGCAGGAAGGGGGGGACCGGGGGAGGCGGGAGGGAGGGGGCGCCGTCTCGGGCCTGCTCTCCAGCTGCCGAGGGAACGGAGAAGGTTTACAATTAGAAAAAAAATAACGTGTGAGGTTCCCAATATAGTATTTCCAAGAGCACCCTCGGCCAAACCCTTCTCCGCCGGGAGAGAGACTTTTGAAAAATAGAGCGCTCGGCGCTCTAATCTGGGCGCCGGTTCCTCACCGTCCTCACCCCCCCGGTCTGGAGGCTGGTGGCCCAGGTGCGCCCCTGGCCCGACGGCCCGCGGGCAGTTGGCGGCGACCGCCGGGCGGGGGTCGGCAGGTTCGCCGCGCTGGGTGGAGAACTGGCGGTTCACGGAGAATCGCCGCCGCGCCCCTCCCGCCCGCTCCCCACCGCAGCCCAGGCTTGGCGAGTGGGGGTGGAGAGAAGGAATGGGAACCGGCCAACCCGAAGGGCAGCTTTGACAAGTGTCGTGCTTGCCGGTAACTTAATTTTAACCTAATCCACCCTCCCGAAAACCTGCCTGTTCTTCTGCAGGTTACTATTTTCTATTTTCGGGGTAAGAAATCCGACTGCGCTAGACCAGTTCTGGGGTGTGTGGAGAGTTCCCAAGGCACGCGGTAGAATTTTTGACTTTGGCTTGCGTGAACTTTTCTAACCCAAGAAGGTATTAAAACATCTCCAGAAATGTACTTCACTGCCAAAAAAATGTGGGAATTTTTACAGAATTTATTTTTACTTTCTTTGCAAAAATGGGAAAATGAAAATATCCCCCGAATTTTAGCATTGTGTTCTTGAAGGGTAGAGCATTTAGTAAACATGAAACTAGTGCAAGTACAGGTGGACTCCCGGTTTAGCCGACACGTGAAAATCCTGTTTTTTAGGAGTCCATGCCCACAGCCTGGCTGGCCTCCCAGAGTAGGCCCACTTTCCTGGTGGGGATACAAGGCATTCTTTGAGATGGGAAATTCTTCATACCACATCTTTACGTTGGTGCAATGGATAGGATGATAACATTGAAAGAAAAAGACCTCATTAAAGTCCTGAACCTTTTCCTTTTCTTTCTGTGAAAACTTGTTAATAGGAATGAGGGATGCCACAAAGGAGCATATACTCAATATAATTAAACCTTCCTCTAATGTTAGTAGAAGCTTCTGTCTGAGGTAGCTGTGTTGGTATTTATTCTTCAGCTGAATAAATCACTACTGCAAGTTTGCCTTAGCTGACTGGTCAAGAGTTTGCAGCTGTGGACCTTGTTCTGCTAAAGAGAAAGTTACTTGAGGTTGCTATAAAATAACAAGTTCTTGAAAAGATAGATCAATAAATTTTCAGGCAGTGGAATCTGCAAAATGCTTCTCTTCCAGTTCTATGGAATCCTGATGTTTTGCAAACGTTGGTTCTGAACAGCTAGAGAAAAATAAGTTTCATCCACAAAAATATACAATCAGTGATTCACAAGTGATGAAATGAGTAGTTTTACCTGGACTAATTGAGACTCTTAGTAGAATTGTTTCCAGAGATGGAAGCAATAGCAGTAAGTACTCTTTTTGAGTTGTATACCTCTATCTTAATGAACATGAAGCTGAAAGGCAGTGTGTCAGGGGATATCATTTTTCTTCTGCCTTGCAACTGGTTATTTCTACAGTGAAACACTGAAATCTCTCCGTGTTTTCCAGGCACGTTTAGATAGTATATTTTTCCCACATTAAGAATGGCATTTTGGGCCCATTTTGCATTGCCTTCAGTGCCCTTACATGCTGAAGTAGGTGGTAGAAGAAAGGAAAATAAAGGAAAGATAAAATTTTAAGCTGTTAGGCACCCAATTCTGTGTCTATGACTAGTCAATATGGCTGCTCAAAAAGAACTGAGGCATCACCTGTATCTGAGATGCCTCAGCTTCCTATTTATCTCCTTACCACGTCTATCACCCATCCCTCCACTGAACGCCACCTCCCCTTTTGACACTCATCCCATTCTTCAACACCGCTTCCACTCCTCCAATACGCACACACACACACAAACACACACACACGCTCATCTCCCACTGCCAGGCTCTAGTGATTTGCAAAGGAAAAGCATTCTGTCTGTAAGAATAATTACGGTATCTAGTCCATATTTCATTCTATCCTGTAAGCATATCTTACTCTTGAATTCAGTAAATATGTTTAACAGTATTTTTTAGAAAGATTTTATTCATTATTTTTAGAGAGAAGGGCAAGGAGGGAGGAAGAAAGGGAGAGAAGCATTAAGGTATGGTTGCCTTTCACCTGCCTCCAGCTACAGACCTGGCTAGACACCTGGCTTGCAACCTGGTTAGTGCCCTCTGGCTGGGAATCAAACCAGAAGCCTTTGGGTTCGCAGGCTGGTGCCTGTCCACTGAGCCACCAGCCAGGGCTTAGTATTTTTTTAAATATTGTGAAAAACACTAAATACTTCAATTATTAGTGTATTTGCAAAAAATAAGGAGTTCTTTAGATTAAAAAAAAAAATTCCACATTGTGGAGCTTAAAAAATAGTAAAAAAAAAAGTAATGTAGAGAGTTGGTAGAGGTTCTGACATTTGAGTGAAAATTACACTGTAAGAGCATTAATTTATTACTTTTAAAAGATTTCTTTTAAAAGAACTTATAATAGATTCTATCTTTTATCTATCTATTCTTATCTATTATAAGTTCTTTTAAAAGAACTTATAATAGATTTAAAATGTTCTTAGAGGAGAGAAAGAATAACATGGTTTATGACCTACAAGGTCTAAGACACAATATAACTCTATTGTCCTGTTCTATTATTACCTCAGAACAATTCTATACTTAATGAACTTTTTGCTCTATGAGGTGGTAGCCCTACAATTAATTGAGTCCTGTGCCATATTTAACCAGAAATATAATTTAAATTTCTCACATTTTACAATATGAAATTTAAAGCTTTATATGTATTGTAGATTAAATATATTTTTAAATATATGGAGATTTTAATATTTTTTAATATATTGAAATTATAAACAATTTTCTTAAAGGCAAGGTAAATAGTAATATATATGATATCTTAAAGCCATGACTTTAAAAATAATGGCTCTTATGCCCTGGCTGGAGGCTCAGAGGACTGGCACCGGCCTGTGAACCCAAAGGTCCCTGGTTCAATTCCCCAGCCAGGGCACATAACCAGGTTGCAAGCCAGGTCTCCAGCCAGGTCTGTAGCTGGAGAAAGGTGAAAGGCAACCATACATGGATGCTTCTCTCCCTCTCTGCTTCTCTCCCTTCCCTACTGTCTGAAAGTAATAAGTAAAATCTTTAAAAATAATAATAATAATAACTGCTCTTAGTCCTGGCTTGTGGCACAGGAGTTAAGGCACCAGCCTGCGAACCCAAAGGTCACTGGTTCGATTCCCAGCTGGGGCACATAACCAGGTTGCAAGCCAGGTCTCCAGCCAGATCTGTAGCTGAGGCAAATGAAAGGCAACCACTCGTTGATATCTCTCTCCCTCTCTGCCTCCCTCCCTTCCCCTCTCTCTAAAATTAATAAAATCTTTAAAAAATAAAAATAAATAAAAATAGCTGCTCTTGTAGAAAATAAGCAAATCTTCATGCATTGCCCATTGTTACAAGATAGCATAGAATTTTAAGATATAAAGGATTATGAAGTTCACCTGGCTCAACCTTTGTACGTTCAAAATATAATTTAAATACTGTGGAAATTCGACATATTACAACTAGTTTACTATCCAATAGTTTATTTATTTATAAGTTGGTTACTTTGAGTTTGTAATATCAATTCCAGTTGGAAAAAGAAATGAGATCATAGATTCTCGGAGTGGCCTACAAGAGTCTATAAAATACAAGTAAAAAGACAGTGTTACAGACTTTGGGGGGACTATATAGAAATCATCTAATACTATTGACTTCTACAGATAAGTAAATCTATACCATTGCTACTATAAAAAGCAAAAAAATAGTAATATATTAGGCAGTAAATGCAACCAAATATTGAATGAAGAGTAATTTTATTTTTTAAAGCTGTGTTTAAGACTGGAAGGAATGTAAACAGAAACTTTTGAAAGACTTTCTAAAGAGAATCCCAGACTTTTTTAAAAAGTGATTAGAGCCTTGTTTTTCTTTCTCCTCTATCCCTTCTCTCTGGGAGCAGTGCAACTCAGCTGCCCTTTCTCTTTTCTTCCCTTTTCTCTGGCATCTGCTGTGCAGAGTTGTATAATTAACTGTCCTGTAACACTTTCAGGTCTCAACAGCACAGTCCACTCATTCCAGGCTGTTGCAGACTGATGTTTGTGTTCCCCCAAAATTCATATGTTGAAATCTGTATGTCTTTGGGAAGTTATTAGATCATGAGGACGAAACTCTCATGAATAGGATTAGTGCCCCTACAAAGGAGGCCACAGACAGTGTTCTTGCCCCTTTAAACATCTGAGGGCTCCTTGAGAAGATAGCCATCATGATCCAGGATGCAGCCTCTCACCAGACACTGAATCATCTTCTGGTGCCTTGACCTTGGACTTCCCAGGCTCCAGACTGTGAGAAATGAATGTTTGTTGTTAAGCCACCCAGTCTATGGTATTTTGGTATTTTGTTATAGCAGCCTGAATTGACTAAGACACTGGCCATTTATAGTTCTCAGCCAGCTACACAGGCAGGTTGGACAGTAAGTTAACAAAAAAAACATCTCTGCTCATTGTCTCTGGGATTTATCCAAACCATCTTCCATTTGCATGTTCCATTCTTGGCTTTCTTGTAACCCACCATGCCATGTTTCGCTTTTGCCCTTCTCTGCCCAGTTTGCTGAGATTAATAGCAGGTCTGTGCTCATCCTCCCTTCTTGTCTCAGTATTTTTCCTTCTCCAGATATACACTCTGCAGGCAAAGACCCCACCAGTTAGAGTACCCGCTTTTTAAGCATTCTACATGAGAATGTATGGAAGATTTTATTTGTTTCCTTGACAAAGATGTGTGATGTGTCAGCCAAGATGTGGGGCTTTTTCTAGCTCATAAAAGGAGCAAGGAAATGAAAAGAAAGGAACCTTTCTTGAAGTAAATCAGCAAGAGTTGAAAGAAAGTGGGGAGAGTGTGAAGGACAAAAATAACTGCACTTGTGAGAAGCTGATGACAATGGACATAACTATTCTGGTAGAAGTGAAAAAACAGAAAAGTACCCAAGAATATGACTTTCCTGAACAGGAAAAAAGAAGACAGAGAAGAGATCATCTTCATGTAAAGTCCTCTAAGCCAGAAAAGTGTGCTCTTAACCTGGGATAGATAGATAGCAACAATGGGATGAAATAGGACGGATCTGCAGGAAGAATGGACAGAGAAGCAGTAGTCAACCTGCTCTTCACTTGAAGAGAGCCTATATACATATAGCTTTTAGTTAGATTGGAGGAAGTGGTGTATGTATCAGCTACAGGCATATATCAGAAAAAAGGAAAAAACAGAATGGATTCAAAAATCACCACACTGAGTGCTTTCACCATGCTGGTTAAGATATAAAGAAAGTGCCCTGGCTGGGTGGTTCAGCTGATGGGAACATCATCCCACACACTGAAAGGTTGCAGGTTCGATCCCCAGTCAGGGAACATACCTAGGTTTCGGGTTCTATCCCCCGTTGGGGCACACACAAGAGACAACCAATCAATGTTTCTCTCTTGCATAGATTCTCTCTCATTCCCCTCCTCCCTCTTCCTCTCTCTAAAACATTAATAAACATATCCTGAGGATTATCGTCATATTGCACAATAACAGGTTTAAAGCTGTTGAAACAAAAGTAAATCAAACATGATTCTGTTCACATTTAATTGCAAAGTAACATGTTTACAGTTTAAATTATATTTTTGTGCTTACCCAGATTTAGACCATGACTCATCAATTGGCCCAGGATTGACAATAATATATGGTAGTCAAAAATTTTAAGGACCTTTATTTCTTTATTTTAAATCTTTTGCTATATTTTTTTACCTCCTACTATAAGAGTAGGAGTGAGAGTGCTTTCCAACTATAAAATATGTTTCTTGAATAAAAATTCCCAAATTTTGCTGTTATGCAAAGTGCTGGTCAAAAGGTAAACAACCTTTAGAAGGGCAAATTGAACCACAAGTTTCAAAGTATACACATGATTTAATCCAACAGGTTTACTTCTAGGGTATCATTCCAAGTTTATAAACATTTAAGAAGAGGATATTTATCACAACTTTATAAAATTGAAAAATCAGAACATTCAAAATGGTTTTGTTGAGTTATATTCCATTCTTATAGTGAAATATATTTAATATTTAATAGTAGGAAAATGCTCATGATATACTATTACTGCTCAAAATAAAGTAGAGCCATCTATAATCTATAGTCTCTCTACCTAAATATATACTATATATATGGCAGGAAATTTACCAAATGTAGTTATCTCTGGCTAGTGCTATGGGTTTTATTTTCTGGATGCTTTTTAATTTTCAAAAATTTCAACAAACATGCATTACTTTGAAAAGCGGGAAATTTTTAAATGTTATTTTTAACAAAGATCTTTCTTCAAAAGTGGTTTACAATGAAAACATTAAAATTGTACAATCCTTGTTTGAAAAGGTCAACAAAAGTCAGGAACTCACCCAGCAAACAAATTGACACCTTTATGTAACCAGTCTTTTGTAACCCATTTGTTTTGAGTCGGATAGATACAAGATAAAGTTTGCTTGAGCTACTTTAATTTGTCATGACAGTCATTTATTTTTTCGGTTAATCATTGAAGCATGCATCCACTTGCATCTTCTTGAAGATACCCCTACTCCAGGAATTTAGGCAGTCCCGAGGCTTTGTAATTCATAGTGGCATTAGTTCCTTTGGCTTCCACATCAAAACAGTGACAGAGTTGGTGCCAGGGCAGCCACTGATGTCAATGTTTCTCACTGCCCCTCTTTTGCTGCTGAAAACTGGGTTTATCAGATGCAGTGCTGGTCCAGTCCTACAGGGGACCCTCTGGAGACTTCTTTTAGAGGAAGACAGAGGAGCCCACTGTCTTCAAGACCAGCTTGCAGGGCTCTGCTCTTTGTTCATGTCACAGGCACAGCCATCTCCCCAGTGTGGGCTCCATGCTGGCCCCAGTCCCCATCCCTGGGATTAAACCAACAGCAATGACTCTCTCTCAGAATACTTTCTGATAGATTTTCATTTTGTTTTACAGAATCTTTTCTGGATTATATCCATTTTGAGTCATTCTTCTCATTCCTGTTCTTCCAACCTCCCAGTTTGCCTAACAGTCAACGTTCATTTGAGTCAGGACTACTTACATTACTGTGAAGGTCCCCATGGCAGGCTGCCCAGATGCTTATGATCCAGATGCTCTGAGCACCAGAGCTGCTGCTACACAAGGCCTTCTGTGTGCCCGCTGTTGCCCTCTACTCCTACTCTCGCATACTGTGGATGGGTAGAAGTCCTGAAGAACTGAGCACTCCACCTTCCTTGTATGTATGTATGCTAAGGTCAGGAAATAGGCAGGTCCCTGTAAGGGACCATTTCTCAAACAAGAATGGGCCCTTGGAAGCAGATGGGCAGTCTGGGGGTACTTAGAGGCAGGAAAAGATGTTAAGAACAGTCTAGGTTTCCCACACAGAATAGTGGTGTGACAACTACGCATCCTATTTGAGAAAGAAGGGAGGACCTAATTAGGCGAGGCAGGTCCCCCAGGGTGGCCTGGAGCAGTGTGACTGTGCCTTTCTTTGCAGGGCCCCATCATTCCAGCCCCTACCACCCCTTTATTATTCACCCCACTTCCTTTGCTTTCACCTCTGAATTTGTTTCCTAACAAGGAAGAACAAGCTCTGATCCAAATCTGCCTGGAGGTGTTAATGTTGCAGGGTGCCACTTTTCCAGAGAAGTGCAGACCTGGAGATTATTTGCTTGTTTGACAATTAAGCACCTCCTGAGGGACACAGGCTAAGCCATTTTACTCAAGAGAATTCTAAAGCAAGAAATCACTGCCCTGGTTTTTGGTTTAGGAGAATAGATCTGTAAAGGAACATTTGTTCCACATTGTAAGATGTTCTTGGTCACACAATGGAAAGAGTAATGATGATTCTGCCTTGGATGTGGGGCACAGAGTAAAAGTCATGACACTTTTAAGAGCGTGATCATTGGACAGGTCTTGAATAATGACTTTAATCGAAAGGCTCAGGAATGAGGGGCACTGCCCAACAAGTACAAATGAAACAGCATGAAGCAGGAGCAAGGAATTAGGGCACTAATTGTAAAATGAAACATAACTGGTTCCAAATGACTTGGGAATGAAATGTGAGGAGGGCAGAGGTAGAAGTTGAGGTTGAGGTTGAGGTTGCAAAGACCAAGTTATACAGTGGCCTCACTTACACTCAATGCAGTATAGATTTTTAATTTAATTTAATTTTTTTAATTTTTGTTTTTTACTTTTATTGTTGTTGTATTACATCCATCCCCTTTTTGCTCCCCTTTGTCCCCCTCCCCACCCACCCATTCCCCCCAAAGTCAATCGAAATATAGATTTGTATCCTGCCATTGTGGTTCTCATCTGCAGAGAATGTTAGAATGGAGCTGGTAGTGTTAGACATCAGAAAGTAGTTATAATGAGGAAAGAGAGGGGTGATTGGAAAGAGCTTCTGAAGTGCTGACAAGGCTCTTTCTTGTCCTAGGTCCTGGTTATATTTGTTGAAAAAGATATGTATGCACCAGCAATAGAAAGATGAAATATCAGTTTAGTTAGCCCAGTCATATTCTTTAAAATCATAATAATGAGTATCAAGTTATTATTACATGTAAGATACCAGGTATTTACCATTTCAAACTTTCCTTAAATTTATTTGGAAAAAGTTCAGATTTTAAAAATCATAAATAATATAATAAATACCTATACACCTACTATCTCTATTAAGAAAAAAAAAATTGCCAACATAATTAAATCCCTGTGAAGTCTATCCTGAACACATCTCTTTCCCTCTCCACCATTGTGAGTTAAGTCCTGAATTTGGGATTGACCCTTTCCAAGTACTTATTTTATATTTTATATAAATAAGTATACAGAGTTTCATGCATTAACTGTATAAAATCAACTTGTTATTATAACTAACCTGTGACAGTTTCAATGAGGTTTGTTTTGGACTTTGTTATATTCTCAGCATAGACAGCCTGGTTAAAAGTTCCACGTGGCCATATCAAAGTTGTATGACCCACTCCATACAACCAGTGGAGGGAAGTTCAGTTGTATATAAGTCATCTGGTTGGATATGTAGGTGTCTTGGAAGACCGTTTCATCCTCGTTTCGAACTCTGCAACATTCATTCAACATCTTCAAAAGAATTTAAGTTAGTTATACTTTCAAAATTCTTGAGATGTTTTGTGGTTGATAATCATGCTTATTAAACAAATAAAATGTGCAAAGTAATGTTATCATTTCCTAATTAACGTTGAGGTTTTTATTGAGAGTGATGTTAAAGAAGCCTGAATTGTTTCCCCAGCATATGTCAGGGAAATATGATCTATGCTACTTATCTAATTTCCCCAATACATTGAAAGCTCCTAGGAGCCAGGGGAGATGTGTTCTTGATGGCTTTCAAATCTTAAAAAGCATATACAAAGTACAAAGTATATAGTGCAAAGCATATAGCAGCTGCCCATAGATAGTTGGTGAATTGCTTTTTATTTTTTCTGAGGAGGGGATAGGTGGCAGGGGTGGGCACAGCCAGGGTTGATGCTCTGCTTTGTTCTGGATCAAAAACATACCTTCTACTACATGGGTATGTTGTATGACTACTCCTGGGTTCGTAATTGTAGTTCAGATTCTTTAGAATTTGAATAATGGAACTTGATAAAAGAATTACGATTGTGCTTGTTATCAGGAAACTTGTGAAGTGAATGTTTTAAGAAAGGCTTTTCATTGCATATAAAAAAATAAAATTCAGGCCAAGGTGGAGGCAGCCCAGGCTCCTGGGAGACTAGAAGCAGGAGCCAGGAAGCCTGGGGGAAGCCAGGAAGTATGCTCTTCTTCTCAGTTTTCCTCTCTGTAGATTTATTTTTCTTTCCCTCCTTCTGCAGATGTTTTCTCTGCCTCAGGGCACACAGCTCCAAACACTGCTGATCCACAGTTCCCCAGTGCACAGCTTTTTTGTTGTAGAAAATCAGGATAGACTGAGGTGAGCATTTCTGTCTAAATTCCAAACTTCTGAGAGAGAAACTCTAATCCACCCAACTCAAGCCAGGGGATGCTCTTCACTTGATATTTTGTGTGATAACAGAGACTAGGGTAACAGGCATTACAGAACTGATTTTCTATATTTTAAAGAAAAATGGATACTATGTATAAATACAGGGTGGGGCAAAAATAGGTTTCCTATTGTGAGTATGCCAAACAGAATTTATTCTTGCCCCATCCTGTATATAGAGCAAGCCAGTGGAAAGCATGTTATAATGTTGGGCTCTATACTCAAAACAGCCCCATTGGAGGTTTCCTTCCTTGAAGGGAGAAGAGTAGTAACAGACAGACCTTCCCCATCAGAGCTATCTCTCCGGGTCCTAGAACACTTCCCTTGGCCTCTGCTTTAAGAGGAAATTGAACATACTCAGGTGATTGCAGCTGAATCTGCCAGTCCCAGTATCTTCTCCAGCCCTTTCAGTAGGTAAAATATGAAGAGTCTAAAACAGAGTAAATAATGTGCAGAAATTCAGTGGTGTCAAAGGAGCCAGTGCAAAGACACGCAGTGATACTATGATTTTGATGGCCCCCAGGAACACAAGGCAGCACAGCAGCCTTAGAGGCATGGCAGCTGCCATGGGCACAGCTGGTGGGGCTCCTGGTGGCTGTGAGCAACAGGGTCCCAGCGGAGGAGGAAGAGCATGAGGGTAGGTGTCTGTGGCCACCCTCGAAGCAGCCTGTTTCACTCTGCTAATGGGTTGTTACATGGTTGAAAAATGTACATCTAAATCCATTTTAGCTTTTATTTTAATTTTTTAAAAGATTTCATTTATTATTTTTAGAGAGAGGGAAAGGGAGAGAGGGAGAGAGACATCAACGTATGGTTGCCTTTCACCTGCCTCCAGCTACAGACCTGGCTGGAGACCTGGCTTGCAACCTGGCTTGCAACCTGGCTTGCAACCTAGCCCTGGCTGGGAACTGAACCAGCACCTTATCCACTGTGCCACCAGCCAGGGCTATTTTAGCTTTTAAATGTGAGATGGAAACATATAACTTATTTTTTCATTTTTGTCAAGCTAAAGGCAAGAGACAAATGCCCTTAAAATATATGCAGTTTATAAGGAGGAGTTCCTATTCTTTAGAAAAATCAAGGGAAAATTGGTCACCCCTCTAAGTTTTCCAGAGGAATATTGGCAATAAAAAAAAAAAAACCCTAATAAGCACTAGTAGTGAATGGAGATGAGAAAAATAAAACCAGAGATGTTAATTAAAAAAAAAAAAAAAAAAACTTTTAAAGGAAAAACAATGAATGCTGATGTATCATGAATTCAAAGCTTAATGATATCCTTTTCGAAGGATTAGTCAGTATATTTGGAATGAAATAAATATGGAAAAGTAAAAGCACTTTACAAATGCAACAGATATATTCCTGGGATGGGGTGTTATGACAAATTTAACTTCAATTATAGTGCTTCAAAGAATTATCAAACAAAACCTTGCAAAGCAAAATATTGTAGACATTTATTTTGTCAAAAATATTTTTGAGCATCCTATTTTCCAGGCTTTGTGCTAGGCGTGGGAATATACTGCCAAATAAAATGGATGCTGCCCCACATGGATGGCCTTGCCCCAGCTTTGAGTTATTCAGGAAGAGTATCATAATCACCAATTGGATAGCTACATGGGAACCAAGAGATTAGTTCATCCAAACTTTTATAAGTGAGGAATCTGAAGCCCCGTGCCCTGTAAGTGACACTGGCTATGTTTTTAGCCTCTCTAGTTATGCTATCTAAATAAAGCATTTCTTACCTTATAGGTCCTTCCACAGTTCTCAAATTGTATGCTGTATACAAATGAAGCTATTAATTCATTTCAAAATTACTTTTTATAGATATTAACTATTCCTATGCATTCCTGGAAATAAAACAGGAAATCAAGTGGAAAAAAAAAAAAAAACATACCAAGGTCCAACTTTCAATATCTAATCTAGTTTTTTTAAGGAAGTGTTAGCCATGTGATTCCTATTACCATCAAAAACAGTCATGTTGTGTGATACTGACCATCTGTTTAGGATATGGCAGATACACTTGGGAAATTCTGAATAAAGGGAACTCAAAACCATCTTCGTTAAAGAGGTTATTTGTCCAAGAAGATGCCACTTCAGCCAGGTGTGGATGAGGCATTGTTAGATGGATCATCTGGATTTCACACCTACCTATGCTCTAGACTTCATGTAATAACCATCCCTTGATTGCCGGACCTGGGTTGTACTGTACTGTTAGCACAATGCTTGACACCCACAAGGATGTTGTGACAATTGCTAAAGTAAATGCTATAAAGCATTCTGAACAATTCAAAAGAAGGATGCTGGCTAATTACCCAAAATCATTTCACACCCACAGGTACAGCTCCTTTTTAAATATACTTTTAATATGGTAATATAAAAGGGATTTCTCAGGGTACATTTGAATGTCTTTGTGTGTTTCATTCCATTTGTTATTCATTCTAACTTTTAAATTGATTATGATTTTTGGGATATTAACCTGACACTAAAGGGGACAGATCATCAATTTAATAATTATACGTACATCACCCTGTTTGAAAAGAGAAGTAGTTGGTTCTCTAGAGATTCCCTGTCTGTTAATCTATGACAAAAATGAATTTGGTGATGAGTTCCTATCTGAATCTGTATCATTTGGCCACGGATTCAGATATGTTAGAAACACATGTCTGAGAATCTGTTTGGCTGGATGACTTGGACCAAAGCCTCAAAATGAAAAAAAAAAAAAAAAGAAAAAAGAAAAAAGCACAACTAAACACAAGCTAACACATGCAAATACCTGACAGCATTGAAGCTGATGGTAACTTAAACCATTATGGATTTGTTCTTCATAATCCTCTTTATTTTTCTTTCTCCCTTCCTTCCTTCTTTTCTTTTTTTTTTAAATAAGCTTTTGAGATGTAATTCACATATCGAAAATTGACCTTTTCAATGTGTACAATCCAGTGTTTTTAGTATATTCACAAAGTTGTACAACCATCAGCATAAATTTCACAACATTTTCATCACCCCAGAAAGAAGCCCATTAGCAGTCATTCCCCATTGCCCCTCCCTGGAGCCCCTGGCAACTACTTAACCTACTTCCTGTCTCTGTGGATTTGCCAGTTCTGGATCTAATACTTGCAAGGTTTATCCATCTCCATTCCTTTTTATGGCCAAATATATTTTGTTATATATATATGTGCATTCATCAGTTAATGGACATTTGGGTTCTTTCTATTTTTAGCTATTATGAATAATGCTGCCATGCATATTCATGTACAAATTTTGTGTGGATGTATGTTTTCAATTCTCTTGGTTGGATACCTATGAGTAGAATTGCTAGGTCGTATCGTACTCTATGTTTAACTGTTTGGGAAAGTGAAACTATCTTCCAAAGCAACTGCATCATTTTTATTCCTGCCACCAAAGAATAAAAGTTAAATTTCTTCATATCCCTATTCACTTTTGTCCAAGTTTTTGATGATAGCCATCCTAGTGATTGTAAAGTGGTATCTCATTGTTTTGATTTGCATTTTTCTAATGACTAATGATGTTGAGCATACTTTCATGTGATTGTTGGTCATTTGTGTATCTTTGAAGAAATATCTAATTCCTTTGCTTATTTTTAATTGGGTTATTT
The DNA here is from genome assembly GCA_004026585.1 of Noctilio leporinus. Taxonomy (NCBI): domain Eukaryota; kingdom Metazoa; phylum Chordata; class Mammalia; order Chiroptera; family Noctilionidae; genus Noctilio; species Noctilio leporinus. The sequence continues at coordinate 119,762 of PVIW01002807.1, forward strand.
TTCTTTTATTATTGAATTTTAAGAATTCTTTATATATTCTGGTACAAGGCCCTTATCAGATATGTGACTTAAAAATGTTTTGTCACATTCTATGGGTTATTTTTTCACATTTTTAAAATTAAGGACAAAATTTTTTTATTTTGATGATGTCTTCTTTTGTTGTTATTGCTGGTGCTTTTGATGATATATCTATGAAATTATTGTCTAATCAAAGGTCACAAAGATTTAGTCCTAATGTTTTCTTCTAAGTGTTTTGTAATTTTTAACCCTCCCATTTAGGTTTGATCCATTTTGATACAATGCAAGGTCAGGATCCAACTTCATTCTTTTGCATGGAGATGTCTAGTTGTTCCCTTGAATTGTAGCAAATCAATCTACCATAAAGGTGAGAGTTTATTTCTGGACTTGTAATTCTATTCCATTGATAAATATGTCTATCCTCATGCCATTACCACACTGTCTTGATTACTGTAGCTTTGTGGTAAGTTTTGAAATAGGGAAGTGTTGAACAATTTCTGCAAGAAAAGCCAGCTGGAATTTGATGTATATTACTTTGGATCTTAGATGAACTTGAGGAGCACTGCAATTTCAACAATATTAAGTCTTCCAATTCATGATCCATTTATTTAGATTTTGTTTAATTCCTTTCAATGATGTTTTTGAATTTTCAGTGTACAAATCTTTTATTTATTTTGTTACATTTATTCCTATTTTATTCCTTTTGATGCTACTGTGAATGAAATTGATTTCTTAGCTTCAGTGTCACAGTGTTTATTGCTAGTTATAGAAATATATTGATTTTTGTATGCTTACCTCCTTTGACATTGTTTATTACTTTCAATATTTTTTAGTAGATTCCTTTGGATTTTTCTATATACTAGAGCATGTCAGCTGCAAATAGAGATAGCTTTTTTCTTTCCAATCTGGATGCCTTCTATTTCTCTTTCTTGGCTAATTTCTCTGTCTAGAGCCTCCAGTACAGTGTTGAACAGAAGTGGCAAGAGTAAATATCCTTGCTTTTTTCCTAGGAAAATCATCTAGTATTTCTTCATCGTGTATGATGTTGTGGGATTTTTGTAGATTACTTTTATCAGATTGAGGAAGTACCGTGTATGGCTTTCTTTAAATTCAATTGATGTGCAAGGCTGAATTATTAAAACTAAAGAGAGCTGAAAGTACTTTTAGGACTTCATGTCCTTTTCAATCTTGTAAAAAGATGTGGAAACAATGCCAACTAGAGACAGGTTATCTGTTTTTTATTTTTTATTTTTTGTTGTTGTTGTTTTGTTTTGTTGTGTTTTGTTTTCTGATAAAGACTGCATGTTGCAGAAGGAATTTTTCTGTATCTCTTTTCCTATCCCCCAAACATTCCTCCTTATCTTTTACCACCTGAGAACAAACATCTGATTGAAGTGGGTAAGTATAATAGCTTCTTTCCATCCTATCCTTATGATTGTAGGATGTAGTACATTTGTCCATAAATGTCAATAACACATATTCCATGAGAAATATATAAAATAAGCTGCAGGAAGTCAATAAATGTGTCAACTTCAGAAAACCATCTCAATAACCTTCTAAGAAGAAAAGACATTAGCAGATCCACTGAGAGTTTCATTCTCCAGAAATCTGCGGAATTAGGACATGATCCACATCCTGGAAAAAAAAACAAACCTGCTGATTTGCTGGTGATGGTGATGGTGATGATGATAATAATGCAGCACTATCAGTTTTACAGTATAAGAGGTGCCAGGTGGTACCTTTAAGGAGCTGATGCCCAAGAGCCAATGCAGGATTGGCCAGCCAGGTATAAACTGCCCCAACCAGGGAAGACACAGGATGTAAGAATTAATTAAGTGGTATTGATGATTGTTCTCTAGTTTTCTGTTGTCTATTAGCTTGCCATTTTCTCCTATGGCCAGTATTCATCTCCCACTCTCGGGTTTTATCACTTTGCCTTTAGTTCCCTGTAATGCCTAGGGACTAGTAAGTACTAACCTTGATGCCACGTGAACCTTTCCCTTAAGTGGCAGAGTAGAAACACCACATGTCTCCTGTTTTCTGGAACTGACCCTGTACATACTTCAGGTTTGATTCTGCTCAGCCTTGCATCATCTATGTGACAATTACAATCTGAAAAGCAAACCACAACATTAAAAATAATCATTAAGGTCCACCTCTCGTGCTTTCAAAGCCAAGTAACAAATGAGCTGATATGGGTCTTAATTGCAAGGCCAATTTTGCTCTTTGAATTGAGAACCAACTTTGCTACCTTTAATAAAAAGAAGAGTTATTCTTTGCTTCTTTCCATTCCTTCAGTGCCCAACATCTTAGGTAAGGATTATAGGAATAAAAAAATTTTTTTAAAGGAACAGAAAGTCTCCCTCTGCTTTTAGGTGAAACTATAACCTAATCACAGAGTAAGTTAGAAGTTAGGTAATTGGAAATTATCTTCTTTCTTTAAAGATGGCACCATTTATCCCTATCTAATAACTTCCGCATGGTGGAAGTGGGGCAAGTAGAGATGGTGAAAGAGGGATAGGATACATGGAAACTCACAACAGTGCTATACAGTTTTCGGGCCTTGTTGGGGAGTTGGGGTGTTTCTTATGAAGTGCCCTTTATCCCTGTGAGAGAGATACGAGGTCTGTCCCAAAAGGATCAAGCCAACAACAATATAATTAAAACGATTTGTGCGGCTGATACTTTCGGGACAGACCTCACATGTGTAGCATTCCATGCTGGCCTGGAAAATCCAGGAACTTTTAGAAACTGATGCTAAGAACTAAGGAACTTCATGGCACACCTGGCAGAAGGAGATTTGGTAGACAAAAGGAAATGAGACTTGGTATGTAATTTGGGCCACAATGAAGCAAACAGTGAGACAAGGCAGAGGAAAGGCAGGATGCCTTTGTGAAAGCCTTGATGAGTGGTCACACTAAGGGGCTGTGAGCAAAGTGGAAAGCCTGCCTGCTCAAGTCTGGGCTTCCCATCCAGCTCTGTGATCCTGGGCTTCTGACCCAGTTCTCCGATAAGGCAGCATCTCCGGGAGGCTTCTCACACGGCCTCCCTAAGAACCCCAGGAGAGGGGATTTTCCATTTAGCTACTTGATAATAAAATTTAAGTCTCAATTTTCAGACAGCTGAAAGAAAGGACAATAGCTAACGTCATAGTAAAAGCCTGACAGACAGAAACAATTTAAGGAGATGATCATGAAACTCTAAAAACCATTTTCAAGATTGAATCATGGAAATGTAGGCTAAAAACTTAATAGCAATAATTATAGTGAGGAGGATAAAGAACACCATACTGCAACCAAAGAAATCATTCAAGTCCCACGTGGCTGTCCTAAGAGTAATGAGGCTCTAGCCTAAAGGAAATATTAAAACTTGTTTTTGATAAATGTATAATCTTGTTATTTTCCATAGTATTTGTATTTGGAGGTTTATTCTGAGTAAATTTCCCCAGAGAAACATTATGTTTTCTTAGTCTCAGGATGTAGCAAATACAAATAGCGTCAGAGAAAGAATGGAAATGACACTCAGAAACTAAATAGAGGTCAAATGGAAATTCTGTGCAGGTGAAATGTTTTTCAATCAGTATTATTGCTAATCTCTAATGGGGTCATTTTGTTTGGGGCCGGTGTGAGGTGGGATGCCAGGTAAATTCTGGCATCTTTGAGACTAAAGGACTAGAAAGGGAACGAGAGACTGTAAAATCTGCCTCTTGTTCTTTCATCTGGGTGGCCCTAAACCACATCCCAATAGAGAATGCTTTCTCAGGAATATTTCTCAGAAAAAGAAAAAGATTACTGAGCTCAGATGACATAAGGCCCTGGGTCGTGGACTTTAATTTAAATTTGAAGGGGAGTGGGTTACCTAAATGCTCAGATGTTTGCAAATGTGTGTAAATCCAGTATTTAAATATTCTAAAAAATTACTTTTCAGAAATAGGCCACAAAATGTCATTACAGGTACACAGATAAGATTGTTAAAGAGACATTTTTATCAGAAGTCTTAGAATTTAGGATTTGGAACTCAGCCCGTGGGTTCTGTACCTGTGAGAGCCAAGGTGAGCTGTGGCAGGGGTCCCAAAGAGGGCAATGTGGTGGGCATGGGGCTGTGAGTAGAAGCCCTGTATTTATGTAAGAGTTTACAGTTCTAATCAAATACAACTTGAAGTAGGATTTAATTTTCACATTTCAGTTTTAACACATTTATTGTGTATAAAATTATGTATTGTACTGCATAAAGTTAGACAGAACTATTAACTTTGTATGTTTTTCTTCTCACTTTTTCCTTTTCCTCAAAATCCATAACTAAGGTCGATGTTAAATTACGTCCCTAATGCCAGGTTCTATTTGAGCATCATCTTTTTTCTACTTAACTTTATCCTTCTGTACATGCTAATTTGATTCCATATCTGCTCCTTAGTACCTGAGCATAGTCTCCTGGCCTGGAGTTCTCTGCGCCGAAGTATTTTACCCCGACAACACTCTGCAATTCCCGTATCCCACCCACCTGCCCTCCAGGATGTGAGCAACTGCTTTCTGCTCCCATTCCTGCTCATGGTGTCTTAGGTGACGAAAGGCTTGAGGTGGCAGGAACTCTAGGCCATGACATTAAACTGCAGCCTTCAACAGAAGGACAACAATAATGTTACTGTGTTGGAGGTGGGGAAGGGAGAGGCCAATAACGTGAGCATCGTGATGCTACTGGACTGTACACTGGAAAACAGTTAAAATGAACAATTTGATGTTATGTATATTTCGCCACCACAAGAAATTAATTAAGAAAATACAGGGGGAGGATCACATGTATTTTCAGTTTCCCCTTTGTACATTCAGTTACCTTCAGACCCAAATTTGGGTTGGTGTGACTTCAAGGGCTAGATTATTGCAATTCTCAATTTCAGCTGCATATTGGCATCACTTTGGCAGTTGTTTTTTGGTTTGTTTGTTTTTACTGATGTTTTGGTTCCCCCATAGTGGCTTGTTTGTAATTGTTCCGAAGCCTAGGCTTCAGTAGGGTTTTAAAGCTTTAGGTGATTCCAGTATGCAGACACAGTTGAGATTTACTGGGCCAGAAGAGCCCAGCCCACACCTTCCCCACCCACTTGCTGTTGCCCCTGAGGAGTTGGCCACCTGCTCGTCTTTCTAGCCTTATCATTCTGATCCATCCCCTCCTACACACACCCAGCTACCGCTGAACCATATGACTTGTCATTCATCCTCCCCTGTCAAACCCTGTCTGGCTTATTTTCTTTTGCTCGTGTTTCCTTTGTTTCCAACTCTAGTGGACCCCCTCTTTGAGGAATGTGCCCTGGGCCTCCATCACCAGGCTGCGCCAGCTGCCTTCCTCTGAACTCTGGAAATGCTTCATGGGTAAGCCCCCCACTGCTGACCTTATTACAGAGGTGGGACATCCACTCTTCAGCTGCTGGGATCCTCTTTCTTCCTGTGTTCCCAGGTGTACTGCAAGGCCCCAAGGAAGTTATTAATAAATATAAGTTGACCAAATATGTTTCTTTGATAAGAGAGAATTCATTCTGCATTTACGTAACAAAATTTTAAAGTAGATGCATTCAAAAAATTAGGATATCATTATAAATGAGGCAGTTTCCTTTTTTAAATTGAACTTATTGGGGTGACATTGGTTAATAAAATTATATAGATTTTAGCTGTACAATTTTATATCACATCATCTGTATGTTACATTGTGTATTTAATTCTAATCTCCTTCCATCACCATATATAATCCCTTTTACTACCTCCTCCACTTCCTTTTGCCTCTGCTAACCACCTTACTATTGTTTGTGTCTATAGTTTTTGTTTGTTTATCTTATTTATTGCTTTCAGTTTTATATCCCACATGAGTACAACCATATGGTTCTTGACATTTTCTGTATGACTTAATACAAAATTAAGTCATATGACTTAATATTTTGCTTATCATGATATTCTCAAGATCCATTTGTGTTGTCACAAATGGCGGCATTTCATCTTTTCTTATGGCTGAGTAGTATTCCATTGCATATATGTACCACATCTTCCTTATCCAATCATCTTTCAAGGAACACTTTGTTTCCATCTCTTGACTGTGAATAATGCTGCAACAAACATAGGGTTGTGTATATTTTTATGAAAAATGTTTTCAAAAATTTGGGGGTAGATACCCAGAAGAGAGGTTGCTGGTTCATGTTGTAACCCTATTCTTAGTGGCTTGAGGAATCTTCATGCTGTTTTCCAGAGTGGCTGTACCAGTTTACACTCTCACTAGCAGTGAATAAGGGTTCCTTTTTCTCCACAACTTCTTCCACACTTGTTTTACTTGTCTTGTTGATAATAGCCATTCTAACAGGTATAAAGTGGTATCTCACTGTAGTTTTGATTTGCATTTTCCTAATAGCTAGTGAACTTGAGCATCTTTTCATGTATCTGTTAGCCATTTGTATGTCTTTTTTTTTTTTTGAAAAGTGCCAAGGCAGCTTTCTTTTTAACATAATTGAGCTATTATTATGTGCCTAGGATTGCACTAATGTTTTACTTAGGGTTTCTTATTGAATCTCCATGGCAACTAGGAGGCAGGTATTATCATCTCCATGCTATAAAAGAGGAAACAATTTCAATCAGGTTAAGAACTTGCCCAGGATCCCAGCTAGTGTGTAGCAGAGCTGGGAGTTTCAGTTGGAATACAAGTGATAATCCCAGGTTCTTTCTGATTTGGGAAAAGAGGCAGGCCAAAAATATAGGAGGTCAGAGAGAGTCTAAAATTAGGAGAGGGGCTACTACTGGTAGGAAAAGGAACTTAGAGAAGAGGTCACAGACCAAAAAGACAAACTCTGAAATCTTGCCTATTTTGCTCAGGTGTCAGCTTACTTGTGAGTATTTAAATAATAAACATGAGGCTAAGGGACCACCATGAGACCCCTGTTCCTCACATACACTCCAATTAAATTCAGTCCAATAATATTCATTGAGGATCTATCATGTACCAGAAACAGGGCAAGGTGTCTGAGTCCCAAGCACAGAATATAGATCTTTGCCAAATATAGAATTTTCACTCTAAGGGGGCAAGAGGTACACTATCAACAGACACTTCCAGCACAATGGTATGTATTCTTATAATTAAGGTATATATACTGACAGCCGTAGAAGAGCAAAGGGACCAAGTTTGCCAGAGAAGTCTGGGAGGTTTTTATAGAAAAACTGACATTTAAACTTGTTTTTTTTGTGTGTGTATGTGACAGAAATGACCACATGGTGAGTGGGGGAGGGCAACTGCAGAAGTTCAGCAAGTGTAAACGCCTAGGCTCAGAGGACTTAGTGGGTTGCCAAAGGGCCAAAGAGTCAGGGGTGTGGCAGGGAATAGTGGGACAGGAATGGGGACAGATTGTAAGGGGTACTCTATATCATCCTGAGGAATTCTGACCTTATCCTGTGAATTTAGAAGCAAGAGAGTGACATGATTCAATGTGTATTTTAGAAAATATTTGTTCTGATGGCAACATAGAAATTTGAATGAGAGGATAGTCAGAAATGAATCCAGACTACCAGATGACATTAAAACACACCTGGGAGGCATGGTGGCACAGTCAGCATGGGCTTTGGAGTTAAAAAACCCCAATCTTTATGACTTGGTTACTTAGTGCTCTGTCACCTTGAGGATGTTACCTAGCCTCTGACTCTCACATGTAAAATCGAAACAACATGGACATGCTTCGCAGGGTTGTATTCAGATTAGCAATAATGTTTGCAAACTCCTAACAGTGCCGGACCAATTGAGTTGGCACATAGTCATTTCTGATAAAGCTCATGGTTAGAAGGGGTTGGGAGAGGGGGACTATACAGTGTTCAAAGGAAAGAAAAAGAGGCCAGGGAAGAGACTGTTTGCCTAAAGTACCTGGAATAAACAGTCTTACCATCTGTAAGAGAAATGGATTGTCAAAATCTAGAGCCTTGTTCAGGTTCCAGAAGTAGGTGTGGGGTAGGATGAAGACCATGACCACCTTTTCTTTTTGATCCCCTCCAGTCATCCCCAAATGATTAAAATCATTGTACCAGTGAGATTAGTCTTCAGAGTGACCCTATCTATGCCCCTTTCCCAACTAGTTCCCAAGAAGGAGAGAAGAAAGGGAGGCAAAGAAGGAAGGAGGCACCTATCACTGGACAGTAAGGCCATTGGTATCTGCTTATTCATACCCGGATTTCCTTTCAGAATGTAATACATTGTTCCATTGTTATTTTATAATAAAGATAAAACTCAAATGAAATTCACTAATTCCAAATTATAATCAGTTGATTAATTTACAAGTGCAAATTATTAAAGTGAGGCCTTTTTCTAACTTGATAAGAGGAGGGAATGAAAAGTGTAGGGGAGACGTGAACATGGATAGTCCTTGGCTCATGGCAGCGTAGCTTCAATCTTCATGTGGCATTCTTCTTGTGTGTGTGACTATGTCCAAATTTCCCTTTTTCTTAGACACCAGTCATGTTGGATTGCAGACACACCCAACTTCAGTATGACCTCATCTTAATTACCTTATTTCCAAATAAGGTCATATTCTGAGATCCTGGGTGTTGGGATTTAAACATATGAATTTTGATGGGTCAAGGTGCAGGGCGCAGTTCAAGCCACAACGATTGTTAGTACTTACTTCCTCAGCTTTTTCTGGAGCAGCCTTCACAGGAAGGCAGTAGAGCTGTGCGTTTCAGAAAGGCAGGGATTCTGGCTGTCAGAAGGCACTGCTCCTTACTGTTCGTTGGCTCCGCGATTGCTACCACACGTTCCTGTGCAGAGCAAATCATTTCTGCTCTGGCAGGAGCAGCCTTATTCCAAGACTAATGCCGATAATCCTCCCTTTGTACCCATCTCTGGTGAGCCTCCCTTCCTTCACCAACACCTTGTAGGTGGTTTTTAACCTACTCCTCTGCCTACTTAGAAAAGAACAAACAAGAAACAAGAATTAGAAACCACAGAACAAGAAAGGAATGGGAAGAAGAGCAAAAGAGAATATTTTAAAAATAACATGGTGCGTTAAAAATGGCAAATGCATTGCTTTCTGTGACACACAAAGCTGAGGTTAGAAACCTTTATAAGGCGCTAGGTGCTTGGCACCCCCGGGACCAGCTGGAGGTGCAGGAGTGACTCGCACAGCACACAGCAGGATGGGGTTGTGCAGTGGGTGAGTGGGAAGGCCATCTTGTTGCTGCAAACTCTCTGTGTTGGTGCAGGAATGGACCATAGATCTGACTTTTACCAAACACAGTTCTCCTGGGTGATTAGGAAGAGGGAATGGGACTGGGATTAGGGGGTGGAGGAGTTTAAGGAGGTGGGTGAGTTTGTGGAGACAACTTGCCAAAGGGACACTGAAAATAGGCCCATGTGCCATGTTTGTCATACTTGCTATAGGTCACAGACACCTACTCTTGGAAAGCTTCCAGTGTAGGCCCTGAGGCATAAAGAGCTGTGAACACCTGGCTTACATCAGTTGGATAATTTTACATAACTCCCACACAGCCGAGTAAATCAACACCAGATTAGAGGCTCAGCACCTAACATAAAAGACACAGAATCTAAAAGCAAGTTTTTAATAATTAAAGTTAACATTTCTTTTAAAATTTAAATACATTGGTAGTATTTGTGCTATTTCTATTTACTGATATTTAATATATTACTAATAAGTCAATAGAAAATATGAAAAAATATTTATTCACCTCATATATCTATTTTATATGTGTGTGGTGAAATTTATAAGAAAATATATATTTTTTCCAGAACTCATCTGAAATTACTGACGTTTCAAGAGTTCTACCTATGAATTTCTTCTGGGCTTGCCATCTATCCAGGTGAAAATGAAAGTTGAGCCCAAAGCTTCTTTTCTTTGTCTACTTGATAGCAAGTAATAAAGGAATAGGAAACAGAATTCTCACCACATATTTTAATCTTAAAATGCTAAATGTTGGGTTCTGTAAAAGTCCAGCCTAACTTTCGTAGACTTCTTCTCTCCCATTTCTTAATGTCTATCCTGCATTTACCAATGGTGAAAACAATAACTTTTGTGTTAGTTAATCTTCACTAATATCAAAATACTGGGGAAAACATTCATCACAGCATGATTTTAAAAGAAATAACATCTCGTTTTACTGTGCAAATTAAATCTGCTTAAAATGGCATAAATCCAAGCCCATAGTCAGTGTTCAATAAATGATAGTAGAAACAAATTGTTGAAGATGGGGACTTGGAGTGCTAGTATCAAAACAAACAAACAAAATAAACAAACCTCACAAGTTGCAGTGTTTTTCTATTGGGGGGGTGGGGGGCAAAATATATGTCAAGCTAAGCTGTGGATAACGTGTATCCTTATGCTTCAGATTAATTCCTAGTAATTCTTAAGGTATGAAGTTCATACAGTTATTCAGTAAGGTCATTGTTGTATGCAAACTACAATTCTGCTGGCTGCAAAATATTTTAAGCCCATGTGGCAACGTGATAAAATGGATCTAGGCAACTATGCATCAATTACATTTAGATGAAAAATCGTTGCTCTCCTGGCTAGTAGATATGGTGGATTTTTAAATTTGAAAACTGCAGTAAAAAAAAAATAGCTTATCCTGATGAACTGGATTTTCAGTAGTGTATCAAAGTAGTTTGCAACGTTTTGCAGAACATCACTTGATATTCCAAGTGGAAGGCCAGCAGTGTCACAAGTTATGAAAACAGTGAATGAATAGCACTTTTCAAGATAAATCTTCAATCTATTAAAACATTCTGTAGAAAAGCAGTTATAAGTTACAATTCAAAATAATATTTGTAAGATTGGCTTACTTGGAATAAAAATAAGTTTCCTAAAATGCTTCTAAGCATCTTTGGATAACTTCCAAAAATAAAATAACTTTGAGAATACATATCTGAATCCTGAGAAAGCCCGTTAATCTTACTCTTTTCTTCTCCTCTCACTAAAGGTCCTTATCTCAGCCTAAAGTAGTGATTTTTCAAACAAGGAAGGTTTTGTCCCCCTGGGGACAATGTTCAGAAATATAGTTGGATGTCACAACCAGAGGTGAGAGATGATGTAGGAGAATAATGAATACAGTGAATAGGCCTTCAGTGGTTAGGGGGAAAAGGGTTGGGGGGAGGGGGTAGGCAGAGGCAAGGAAGGGGAGCAGCTTAGACAAGAACCTAGTATAAAGGAACCATGGACATGGACAACAGGTGGGATTGACTTTGGGGGGGATGGGTGGGTGGGGAGGGGGATGGAGGGGAGCAAAAAGGCGATGGATGTAATACAACAACAATAAAAAAATAAAAAAGCAAATTATAAAAGCTAAAAAAAAAAAAAAGGAAGTGCTACAGACACCTAGAGAATAAGGATGCTGGTAAATACGCTACAATGCGCAGCTCAGCCCCACAATAAGAATTATCTAGCTCCAGATATCAATAGTTCAGGGACTGAGAAACACTAGCCTAGAGCTCTGGCTGGGTAGCTTGGTTGTTTGGAGCATCTTCCTGATACCCTGAGGTTTTGGGTTCACTCCCTGGTCAGGGCACATACAATAATCAATCACTGAATGCATAAATAGGTGGAACAACAAATTGATGTTTCTCTCTTTCTCTTTATCTCTCAAATCAATTTTTTAAGTAAGAAAGAAAGAGAAGAGAAAGAAAGAGGAGAAGGGAAGGAAGGAGGGAGGGAGGAAAAGAGGAAGGAAGGAAAGAAAGGAGGAAGGAACGAAGGAAGGAAGGAAAGAAAGGGGAAGGGGTACTGGCCTGGAAGTACAAGTATGTACAAATGGGGCAGGTGTGTACGTGTGTGTGCTGTATTGGCACACAAGTAAAATATATCATTCCTGAACTCTAAAAGGCCTTTGATTTCCTTATAAACTGTAGTCTTAGAGATCAGCCATTCCAGTAAAGAAATTCAATATTCAAACTAGACGTGAGGAAAACTCACAATGGATTATTTTTATTCTTGCTGCACCCCAATTCCTCAAGTAAATGTCCTAAAGGTAGGCTAGGGTTCTCCACTACTTTATGGGGCACATCCATGACTTGTTCCTCCTACCCTGAAAGTTTTAACTATATATTTGACAATGGCTGTAGGTGGGTATTTTTTATTTCGTTCCTTTCAGTTAGATGCATTTTGTCCTTTGTACCCTCCAATCCCTTGGTGAAGACAGCAGGACATTTTCAGGTAATGTGATTCCCTTCCAGAGAGTTGTTTTGTGGAGAGTATTGGAGTCTTTAATTAACATTCACAAGATTTAGGGGACTTCAGCATAACTTTATTTTCACGTATTGTTAATTACTTATGGCAAGTACCTTTGTTCTCTTGAAAACCATTCGGCACACTTACATCTTTTTTCCCATCCAGTCCCCTCTCTCCCTGGCCACAGCTTGAAAGGACTGTGTTCTTAACCACAGTCTTTTTGAGACAGGTCACCACCTTCTTTTATGAACAGCACCCAGCCATGGTAAACCCACTTCAGGAGGGTTTTGTCTCAACTAAAACTTCAGCCAGCATCCAAGGCTTTCAAAGTACAACTGATAGACCAGAAATTTCAGTCATGTTGGTAGATACCACAGAAGAAATGTTAAGCAGATAAGGCACCAAGTAAGTAAAACTACCCACCAACGTCCTTCAAACAGAAAGGCAGAGAAAAAACTAGCAATGGCCCATTCAATTAATCTGTACAAAAGAACACAATGTATTTTATAACAGTTATAATTACAGATGTTTAGGTGGGGCACGTGGCACACTAGTGTTGGCTTCTTTCTTTTTTTCTCTCTTGCTTTATTTTGATGATGAAGAAATGAAGGCTTGGGGAGGGGAAGTGACATGGCCAAACTGATACAGGAGAGCTGAGCAACGTCCGAACAGGAAAAATAATGCCCATCTTCTTCCACAGATACAAAAGACTAATAACAGAAAAGGTATATACATACCTTTACCATTTTTTCCAGTGCTTCCTTTTTCTTCCCTTATTGTTTAACCCAACTTTTCGAATTCATTTCACAGACTATTTTTGAAATTAGAAAACATAGTTTGAATGCAAATAATACCTTTTTAAAAATGTTGTAAACACCCACAACATTTTTATGCTTAGTGACTTGATGCCAACTATATATATTCATGGGTGGATGGGTATATTTGTATCTATAAATGTCATTTGTATATTCATGTACATTTGTATTCCAGATTTCCAAATTGAGTTGTTTTCCTCACTTCCCAGAAAGACAGCACCCCTGACATTTTGATAGCATAAGAGTAGCTATACAGTTCTACCAAGGGAGTTTGTGTTAATACAAATTTATGGTAAAGGTAAAAATACATGGCTTAGTAATTTTCTTCCAGTAATACCCTCTTTGCTAGAAAAAATAAAAGACAAGCAATCAATGCTTTTCTACAAAAAGAAAGGAAGTTAGATTTAAAAATAGGAAGCACCTTAGGCTTCAGGAACTTTTCTAGAGTATTCTTTTTTCCTCTGCTTTGCAGAGAACCCCTAGCCTGGGAAGTAAGTTTCATCTGCCTATAGATGTATATGCAAACCTTATCCTTTGTTTTCTATAATCACCATCTGAAATATGTAAGTAAAGCACACCATTTAATTTATCTTATGGTTTGTCTTTAAACTTTAACATAAGCATGATTTCTTAGCAGGTTTCCTATTGAAACTGCACGTGTGGTATTATATCAATTTTTAAAAATTGTGTGTGTGCATGCATATAGGAGAAAAGGCTATATAAATATTTACCAGAATGTTAACAATGGTTTTCTCTCAGTGTCAGGGCTTTACTTTATACTTAATGTATATTTTTTGTAAAGCTTGCCTTATCTTTAATATTCAGAAACATATTTAAACACAGAATGTTTATGTAAAGCCTTTGCAAACGGCACACCTTGTCCCTCTGAATCACTGAAATTTGTACCTAGCTCTAGTCAATAAATATTTATTGGGTACCTAGGTAAAATAGTTTTCTGTTTTACAAAGACCAAGCCTGTCAGCTAACAGATATCCACAGAGTGCCTGCCCTGTGTGCAGCCCACTGGGAGCTCTGGAGACAGTGGGGAACAAGACTGTGTTTTTGTCTCTAGGAGCTGGTATACTATGAACAAGTAAATAAATAAGTAAGAAATAATAGTGGTTATGACACATATTATAAAAGAGATATTTTTGAGTAATTAACAGATAGTCCTGGGAGGATGGGGCTGCTTTAGCTGGGATGGTCATAGAAGGGTGGCCTTGCTAAAGAGGTCACACTTGGGTTGAAGCCTGGATACTCAAAGGAGGCAACTTGGTGAAGATATGGCCTCTAGCAGACGGAACAGCAAGGGAAACACCCAAGATGGAAATGAGCTGAGGACAGTGATACCCCCTTATTTGCAGTTTCTTCTCTATAATTTGTCATCTGTGGTCCGAAATTAATAAATGAAAAATTCCAGAAGTAAATAATTCATAAGTTTTAGATTGAGTGCCATTTTGAGTAGTGATGAAATCTCACCAGCCTCGCCCCATCCCACCCGAGGTGTGAATCCTCCCTCTGCCCAGCGTAGCCATGCTGGCCTGCTCCCCGCCAGAAGCCACCTGCATTCCAGATGGACTGTCAGGGCATCGTAGTGCTTGTGTTTAAGTAACCCTTCTTTTACTTAATAATGGCCCCAAAGTGCAAGAGTGATTGGTGCTGACAATTCGAACATGCTAAGAGAATTCTGAAACTACTTACGCTAAGTGAAAAGGTAGAAGGTATCAACTTAATAAGTCATTGTATCATTTTGTCATCTGACATCACAAGAAGAAGGGTGAGTATTGTACAACAAGATATTTTGAGAGAGGGAAAGACCACATTCAGTTAACTTTTATTATGGAATATTGTTATGTTTATTGTATTTTATTATTAGTTATTATTTTTAATACCTTACTGTGCCTAATTTATAAGTTAAACTTCATTATAGGTATGTATGTATGTATAGAAAAAAACAGCATGAGGGGAAACCCAAAACCCTGGAATTTATTTATAAAAAATTGTGTGTTTATTCTTATATGTTTAAATTTCAGTTAGCTTCAAAGCACTCTCCATTTGATGCAATACACCCATTGAGGTATTTTTTCCACTGCTCAAAACAGTGTTTGAACATGTCAATTTTGATGGCTTTTGCTGCTTCTGCCATTTTTGTTTTACCTCTGCCACATCAGCAAAACATTGCCTTTTGAGGACTTTCCTCATTGGGGGACATTTTTAAAAGTTGTTCTAGGGAGATGGGGTGAATAAGGAGGGTGGTGCACAGGAGTCATGCCATTTTGGGTCAAAAACTGCTGAACACTCATCACTATGTGGGCAGGTGCACTCGTAAATCACCCATCATGAAATAAGCAAAGGCGTTGAAAGAGTCTTCAGAAAAATTCACTGAAGCCAAATGTAGCCTCTCACAACAATGCCAGCTGTTACACTGATACAGGTGAGTTCTTAGAACACTCACCTAGCCAGAGAAAGACTGTACTACAAGGGGTTTACCGTCCAGAAGATAATTCCAGTATTTTAGGGTACTCCTTCATATATAGGTAGAGGGTTCAGTTTCAGGCATTCACTGGAAGTCTTGGAACATAACTGTATCTAAATTTGGGAGCTAATTTTTTTTTTAAAGTCTACCTTCAAGTTATTAAAGGCAGCACACGCACAAACACAACAGTGAATTACCTACTAAATATTATAGTAGGTAAGAAAATCATCTTCAATAGGAGGGAAACACTACTTCCTTTATAGGGTTTTTTGAGAAAGAAGAAGAATGAATGCATAAAGTGACTGGTAAAACAATTACATTGTTGCTGTTGTTAGTTTCTCCTTTTCCTACACTCACTCAGTTATTTAACTTTCAAATTCCAAAATACTTTGAAATCTGCCATGAATACTTGAAGAATGAATCATTACCAGAATCATTACAAATGATCATTAGCAGAAAATAGGCGACTTGGCTTTTCTAGCTCACTCAGTGTAGGGATGGGCAAAAAGGGGCAGGGGACTTATACTTATGGAGTACCTGTTATTAAGTACAATTTTCATTGGTTGTTTTCTTTGACCCTTATAACTCAATGTGGTAATACTATCTCATTCTTGTTCCAGCAATAAAGAAACCACATTTAACAGAGGCTAAATTCCCTACTCAGTCACATAAGTAAGTAGTTATTCAGAGTAAGGCTGAAATTTAGCTCTGGCTGGAGGCACAATGGATAAGGTGCTGACCTGCGAACACAGAGGTCGCTGGTTCGATTCTCAGCCAGGGCACATAACCAGGTTGCAAGCCAGGTCTCCAGCCAGGTCCATAGCTGGAGGCAGGTGAAAGGCAACCATACATTGATGTCTCTCTCCCTCTCTGCCTCTGTCTAAAAATAATAAATAAAATTAAAAAAAAAATTGTTTAAACTCAAGGCTGTGTGACTCCAAAGCCCACTCTTTTGCCGATACCTCTGGAGAGGTCTAAGCCTGAATGCAGGTTTATATACAACATTCTGAACACATTAGTGAACCCCCAAACCACTTTCCACTCTCAATTTTCTTTTTTAATCCAAGGAAGAATTAATCGTTTCCTCCTCTGCATTTCCATTTAATCTTGTATGCATATCCACATTACAGTGATTATTGATTTACAGACCTATTCATGGTGGCCCCACTAGACTTACAACTTTTCATGGGCAAACAGTGTAGCATCTCAGTGTGTAGTACAAGACCTGCTGATAGTAGGTGCTCAATAACTGTTTATTGAATAATTCACAAATTCCCTAACCGCAGTAATATGTCATAGTCCAATTGCCCATGACCAATTCCAGGTCTATCTTTAAACTGTCTTCAGTCTCCAGTCCCCCAAACCTTATGAAGTTTCCTTGAGCAGCAGCGATTGCATGTTTGTGAGGATAGGCAAAGCAAGGAACATCAGAACTGTCATACACTGATGAATATAAACACAGGCCTTTTGAGGTTGCGCTGTATAGTAACCTCAGAAACCCTTTTCAGTAAATGGGATAACAGTTCTTTTTTCTACATAAATTTGAAGGCATTAAAAGGTCCTGAAAGGCAGCCAATGTGTATACACACACACACACACACACACACACACACACACACACTGTGAGCTAGCATTATCCCTACAGTATCAAGAACTTCCTGAACTGTATTCTCACGGCATGGAGGCTGTATTGCAATAGTTAAATATAAAAGGCACTTTCAGAACAGATTCTTTAAACATATTCATTGCTATCATCAATAATGTTAGAGTTAATTAGGCAACCCTGATTTGAGCTGAGTATAATCTTTACTATAATTAGGTTCTTTGAGTCACTACTGAGGAAAGGTCATTAAGAGGCACACTCTCCCATAGGTAATCACACCCAGGACCCTGTAAGTGTGATGGCAAATGGCAAAGAAAATATAGTTTCTTACCCTGCATGGCTATACAAAGGGAACAAATAGTGCCTGAATTCTGCTCATTTCCATTTTTGTCAAAATGTAATGTGATTTTGCTGAGTCCATCAGAGTAGATAACAGAGTTATCACCATCAGATTGACACCACTAAGTAGAAAGGTGAAAACTGAGTATCACTTCCTTAGAGCTCTATGCTGTGATTGTTGTGTTGTAATCCAGACTGTTGTTCAATGTGGGAATAGTGTCAAGAACTCTGGAGAGTCTGATATTGTACTTTACATGCAAGCTAATTAAACTGGCATAGTTTCATGTATCGTGATAGAAGAAATAAGAAAATTAACATAAATCAATGATCAAGGATAGTTTATTACTTACAGCAATAGTTGGTGAATCAACAAGGCTGGCCTGGGGTTACCATCAGTAAAAAAGTAGAAGCATCGTGCCTGGGAATGGGAGTAAAGTCATACATTTCCTAAGTAAAACACTAACCTCTTACCCTTCCTACCCTCCGTAACCTAGTAGTTACCCAGGAAGCAGCTGAGAGAAAATGATCCCCCTTTGGGGAGAGTTGCATCCATTTATCAAATCTCTCACTAAGGTACATTTTCAGGAGGAAAAGAGGAAGGTAGAGTTGGAAATATTGAGTCAGTTATTGAGGAGGCCATTCCAACGCTCAGCAATACGGGATGTCTGTGGATGGCAGGGAGCATGGAAGGTCCATCAACTACCACAATTATCAGCCTATTGTTAAGTAGCTTATGATAAAAGGCACACCATTTTCAGACTGCAAATGGTTGAGAGAGCTAAAAACTAGACATGGATTAGTTTCAAGAACCACAATGTTGTGGCCAGAGTTGGCTGATCAGACTGCAACAAAAACATTGTAATCTGAAAAAGGATCAAGAACAGTGAGGCCCCATGGATAGCCCTGAGAGGAAACCAAAGGTCAAATGTCTTCCATGTGCCAAGAGTGGGTTCAAACAGTACCCCATGTGATTCCTTTCTCATTGCAAGACAAATGGGGTCAACTTTTGGAGGAAGTTTCAAGTCTGCCAGGTAGCAATAACCTTTATATTGAAAACAGAGAGGCCTGGCCTTTGTGCCCAGAAAATAGCAGATATGTTTTCATGTCCTATGTGGTGATAGATACAGGCAGGATGGTAAAAATCAGAGCAGTATAGGCTTAATCAGTAACTTGAGACGAGTCAGTCTTAGAGAATTGACTATTAGCACTGGCTATTCCAGACAGTTTCTATTAGTAGCCACCATTTATTTCCACAGTTTGCAGCCCTGAAGAGGGGTGCCTTTAATCTGCCATTCTTTAGTTTCTAAGTGGCAGGCCACATAGGTGGACCATTGGTAGCAGTCCAAGAATCAGTAAGAAATATAACAAGGTTCTTCAAGGATAGAATTCTGAGGACAGCCTTGAGTTCTGTCCGCTGACTGGAGCCACTTCATTTTTGGTTTCACATCACTGACCCTAATGTTGAATAGCCATAGCAGCCCAGTTAATAGCACCAGCTTAACAGAAAAATCAGGCCCAGGCATTTAGGGCAACTGCTGTGAACATAGGCTGGAAGAACAAGTCAATAATGGATTCTACTTCCAGGGGTTCCAATGGATGATTCAGAGATCATCATTTTATAACCTTAGATTAGATTTATTTGGCCTAGACTCACTGCCTGCTTGTTGCCTATGCAAAGTGTTTTTGGATACTTTTGTAAGCTTGTTGAAGTCCTTCTTCATTTTATCTTCATCAGCTATGAACTGTACCACCTGTACCTGTCACCTTCTGGATTTTGTTCTGTCTTTCCAAAAACATGGTTAATCCTCAATCATACAAGAACTATAACCATCATGTAAGGATAATATAACTTTAAATAATTCAATCTTTTAAAACCTACTGAATATCATGAGTTTACTCACCTCTTCTTTTATAAAAATGTCTTTAAGCATATTCTCTTCTGAGATACACTTAACTAGTGCAGTTGTTTGATACTCAGTGAAAGAAGGAGTGACGAGATTCCTCCTAAAATCACTTCTGTTTTGGTTTCAGTTGTTGTTATACAGAAGCAGCCTCAGTCATCAACTTTGCGAGGTTCTCATTCTCCTTGTTCTGCTCAGTGAACATTGGAACTGTTGTGATGCATGGGTTATGTGGTAACACTTCTAGGAGGTTGGACACAGCACTTAGTCATCCAGCTAATTTTAGTTGTTCGATTTTCATCCCACATCTTTGTACCCATATTTAAAACATATCAAATATTGCTAAAACTAAAATTTCACCTTCAATTGTATCTATACATAAAAATCTTACATATTTTTCTTCTTTCTACCATAGTAGAGGTTTTCTGCAAGAGAAATGTGCCATGTCAACCTTAAATAACAGGTTTTTATCCTAAGCATTTTCTCTTCAATGGAGAATTCTATGTTGAAATTTAATTAAAAATTTAAAAATTATTAAAATGTTTAAACGCACAAAAAAATAGTAGGAAACCCCAGATATCCATCATCCTGTTTCAAAAGTTTGTAATAGCCCTTGAATTTAATGTAGGTATTTTTTATGTGTGTTTTTAACATGCCTTGACTTCTATGGCTCCTTTTTTTTTTCTTTTTTTTTTTTTTATTGTTGTTGTATTACATCCATCCATCGCCTTTTTGCTCCCCTCCGTTCCCCTCCCCACCCACCCATCCCCCCCAAGTCAATCCCACCTGTTGTCCATGTCCATGGTTCCTTTATACTAGGTCCTTGTCTAAGCTGCTCCCCTTCCCTGCCTCTGCCTCCCCCCTCCCCCCGACCTCTTTCCCCCTGACCACTGAAGGCCTATTCACTGTATTCATATATTTGGTTCTGTTTTGCTTGTTGTTAGTTTTGTTCATTATTGTCCTGTAATGGGTGAGATCATATGATATTTGTCCTTCACTGAATGGCTTATTTCACTAAGCATAATACTCTCCATTTCCATCCATGTTGTTGCAAAGGGTACAAGTTCCTTCTTTCTTTCTGCTATATAGAATTCCACTGTGTAAATGTACCAAAGTTTTTTGAGCCAATCATCCACTTAGGCTGGATGGGCACTTAGGCTGTTTCCAGCACTTGGCTATTGTAAATAGTGCCACTATGAACATAGGTGTACATAGGTTCTTATGAATTGGTGTTTCAGGATTCTTTGGGTATAGTCCAAGTAGTGGAATTGCTGGATCAAAAGGCAGTTCCATTTTTAGTTTTTTAAGGAAACCCCATATTGTTTTCCATGGTGGCTGCACCAGCCTACATTCCCACCAACAGTATATGAGGGTTCCCTTTGCCCCACATCCTCGCCAATACTTGTTGTTTGTTGATTTGTTGATGATTGCCACTATGGCTCCTTCTATGCCTAAAATTCTCAGGTTATTTCCTCCTCTTAAGGGAATTGTTTATTTTAATCTCTTGAGGAAGGTTAAATTTTTATTTATGTAATTGTAATTTCCAAACACCTTTATTTATTATCTACAGAATGATATGAACTGCAGACTTAATTTCTAGTTACTGAGCATTTGAATGCTAGTCCCATATTGTTTATTGCTGGATATTTCTCTACACTAATAGAAATAATTCTTTAGAAAAATGATAGAATAGCCCCTGGCTGGTGTGGCTCAGTGGATTGGTGCTGGCCTGCGAACCCAAAGGTCACTGGTTCAATTCCCCAGTCAGGGTGCATAACCAGGTTGTAAGCCAGATCTCCAGCCAGGTCCTTAGGAGACAGGTGAAAGGCAACCATACATTGATGCTTCTCTCCCTTTTTTCCTTCCTTCCTGCCCTTCTCTCTGAAACTAATGAATAAAATCTTACAAAATAAAAAAATAAAAGAAATGATACTCCATGGATTGTTTATATTTCTCACAGCCCTGTGAATAACTCAAGGACTTGCCCTTTGTTCCTTTAAAAGGATGTTTGTATAGCCAAGAGACTTGAAAATGGCAGGTAGCATCTATCTCTTTGGAGCACACAACAGGGATACATACTTATTGACCATTATAAAAAATTTCCAGCTCCCTGAACTCAGGGTTCCTGTCACCTGATCCTATTCTCTTCGTCCTGTGGGAATCGGGACTTGAGGATTTGATGTGAAAATACCAGTGTTCTGGCCGTTGTGAGTGCTGTGATAGACTTCATCTTCAACCTGGGAACCTCGGGGTTTCTACTAGCATCCATGAAACTAAAGCAGGCTAACTTGCTGATTTGAAAGTTGGGTAAATGCCAGATCCTTCACAGTTCTTGATAGTTTTGGCAATGCTGTTGGGATGTTGACAAAGACATGGCTTTCTGGAAGAGGAAGGATGGCTGCTCTACACGACGTTTAACAGGGTTTGAGGGAAGTCCATGAGGATCGGTAGTGACTGACTAAATTGCGTGACCAACTGGGAAATAAGTGTTTTATTTTTGTGCATGTGATTGTTTTTTACTTTATAGCCTGCTAGTGAGAAGGAAATGGGAAGATGGCATGAAAGGAAGTAGTTTCGGTGAGAGTTGCTGGATCTGGGCCCTGCTTATTGCTAAGTCTCCGGGTGCGGAACTTCCTCACCAACCAAGGGTCAACCTCAAATGTGGCCATTGTAACAGCTGGTACTAAGATTCATCCTGAGTGGGCAGAAAGTTCCATCCTCATTCAGCCAACGTACAGAGACACATCCACAGTTAGTCTAAAAGGAAGGAAATTTGCTACTACAATGGACAAAAACCAGACTAGTCATTAGAGCTTTGGCTGGTCTCTTGGGAGATGAGGGGGTTGGGGTGTGTAATATGCTTATTAAGGAAGAATGGCAACAGCTGGGCTTTCTTAAAGCTCAAACTCTCCTGCAATCTATATGCTAACTTTAGACCCATTTGGAGATGACAGTGGATCCTGGCTGCTGTGAGGGAGCATTGGCCTTCTTGGGGAGATTTTTCTGAGGTAGAAAAACTGTGGGAAACCACATATGTGACATTGACTAGGATCCAGGCTCTTACTACACCAGATTGGGTTTATAGTGTTGATGAATGAGAATGAGAAAATGATTGCTCTCTTCCTCCTCCGACCTCCACCACATTAAGCAGAAACAATTAGACGTAGGGGCTGAAATTTCCCTAGCCTCAAGGAGGACCAAAGGTCGTACACATCTGTCTCAGTAAGATCCATCCATCTTGGAGTGCATTAAAACTTATATGGTCCTGTTGGATACGAGAGCCCAATTCACTATCCTACCTGAACATGTGAAAGGAAAAGTCATGTAGATTCAACTCATGGAGTTTAGGAAAGGTTCATAGTGGAGGAAGGAAACTAGACTGACTTGGTGAGTCAGCTCAATACACTGTTGTTGCTTCCTTTACATCTTAATTCAGTGAGAATTGCATGTACTTCCCTATCTTACAAGTACCACAGAGGATTCTCCCCAAACGAGAAGAGCACCACAAAGGTAATGCTAATGGGATACATAAACAATGTTAGTGATGTCCAGGGAATTGAAGTACCCCTGGAAGAACACTGAAAACACACTGAGGGCCTGCAAGCACCAGTGGTATGTGTGCCATCAGTCTGCAAAATGAATTCAGCTGCATTCACAGTATCTGGTACAGTTGCTGTTAATGGAAGTAACAACAGAATTTGGTTGCTAGCGTGTGTTTTCATTTCATGACTGCCTCTGCCCTTTGAAGTCCAAAGCTTTAAATATATTGATAATATCCTTTCAGTTGGCAAGTCAGAAGCCTCATTTCAACTACTCTGATTGCAGTATTACCATACCTTTATTATCAGAAGATGTTGAAAATCTTGATAAAATTCAGGGGCCTGATGTCCAAGTAAAGTTTTTTTTTTTAAATTATGTGAGTAGATTCACAAGATTCAATTTATCTGGCAGTCAAGGAAAAACTGCTGTTTCTTTGATCCCCTACCAGCAAAGAGGAGGCCCAAATCAACAGGCTGCCCTGGAAATGTCCAGAGAGTTGTAACACACTTAGTTTGGGGGCCTGTAACTCTGATGACCTCTCTGAGCTACAAGTCTCTGATTTTGGTGACTAGAGGCAGCCTCCACCAGAGGTGTGCCTTGGGGTTTTGGAGTCACTACTTCCCTGATGCAGCAACCAGGAACGCTCCTTTTGAAAAGTGTCTGTTAGCTTGCTACCGTGTTCTTACAAAAACTGAATGCCTGGACCATGAAAGCCTTGTGACTTTCTGATGTGCTATGTCTATCTTGGGGCAAGTCAAGTCAGATTCAATGACTAACCAAGGGGATGGTCCCAAAAAGCTTCACTTGTCAATGAAAACGACATGTTCAGGAAACTACCAGCTTGGCCTTAGCAGCATCAAGGCTTTGCATGTGAAAGTGGTACCTAATCCTTTGGGAAAAATCTGTCTCCCACTATGCCAACTGAAGCAATAGTGCTGGCTCCAGGGGACCCTCAGGAGAAGGCCGAAAGTGCCTGAGCTGTGAGCCTGAGACCAATGTCTCAGGAGAGGCAGAGACTTTAGATTTAGGAATAAACAGGAAGATTAAGATCCCTTAGAAAAATGGTATCTGAGAGAGGATATTATCAAAATCAGTAAAATCTTTGAAGGACCTATGTGATGAGGCCCAGGACTGCTGAAAGGGCACCCAGCCAAGGGTGTGGTGAGGAGGAGGGTGCAGAGGGTAGGGGGTACGTGCTGGACCAAAATCTAGCTGCGCTCTGTTCACTGAGTCATGCACCTGGCACAAGGTTGCATCGGCCCAAAAAAGGGAGTACCCATTCCTAAATTGATTTCCCAGAGGGGTGCTTTCTTCTTTCTGCAGAAATCCCAGTCTGTGCTAGCTGTAGCTCTGGACTGAGAACATCCTCAAATCCTGGAATGCTAAATCTCAAGGGCACCCATTGAAATTCTATGAAAGTAGTTTAAAGATAAATAAAAGATGGCATTACTTTATACAGTGGGTAGTAAACATATGGAACTCATTATCCTCAAGATGTTGCGTAGTCCACAAATATAAATAGGGTAAAGAAAGATTTAGATAAATTTGTGCCTGTTAGATTTATATGAGCTGCTAGAGCATTGTTAGAAACACACAGGGAACGTCTCCAAATGCTTTCAGGGAAAATACCATGTTTCTCTTCAAAATGTCCTGTAGTACAAGTGCCATCAATTGAACAGGCCAATCTCTGGCTACCCAGGTTTCTCTTCTCAGGGAGGTCAACATCCACAGTCACCGAGTTTTCCAAATAACTGAGGGGTAAGCTACCATGTCACAAGTGTTTTCCTTGCATTAACACTCTTCCTCTATGGTGATATGCACTTTTATGTGATTTTAAACTGAGCTTGCCAGATTTTGAAAACTTAGAGTTGTCATGATGGGCATGAATTATTGTACTGGGCTTTAAGCAAGTGATGATACCTCAGGACCCCAGGGCATCAGCTGAGATGCGTGGCACTATCTGACCATAACCTGGTCCCAGGGAACTGCGGTGGTTTGTTCTTTTTATTTCTTTCAATATTTCTGCTTACATCAAATAAAGCCTGTGGTCTCCTACCCTATTCTTCAGGCTTGTTTTCACTTACGGGAGTGGGGATGGAGAATAAAACCTTATACTCCTAGTAAGTGTTGCTCCTGCCTCTGACTGCAGAGGAAAGTACCCTACTTACTCTCTTCCATGTCACGTCATCTCAGCTGTGAAACAGACCTTCTTTTTATTGACTACGGCCCCCTGAAATCAGGCTGCACTTTTAACAAGCTTAACTGAAGGTTGGACAAAAACAGAAAAGAAGTCCACTGCTGCTGGAGTTGGCTCCCAGGTGAGCTTACCCCTGAACCAGGGAGGCTGACAACTCTACGAGAATATGCCTGTTTAGTTCCCGCCCTGTCCACCCCAGCCCATCCACAGCAGTGGGCCATAAGCATCCAGAACTCCAAGCACTGGTCCATGGCCAGGCTCCACAGGGAGGAGAGAGACATTTCCTCCCTCCAATTCCAGTACCACTTCCCCAATAATCATTTATTGGTACCAGAATTGTATTCCTTTTCCTAAAATGACAGGTCAGCAGAATCATGAATTGGTCCCATGGTTCCCAGGAGGATAATGCATGAAAACATAACAGTCGAACAGCAATACAGTCTAGATGATTCCACCTTAAATGGCACATGTTGACAGTCCGTACTTGGTTGAGTCCTAGTTCTGTTCTGTTCAGACATCTAGTTCTGTTCATGCGGTCTGTCTGCTGGCAGGAAAATGATAGGCAAATCTTGCCTGCTCATTTTTCATGCAATATCCAGATTTTGCTTCTGAACAAGAATGCACACAAATATCTAAGTAAATAAGTGATACTTTTGAGGCACAATGAAATCTAAATTCATACCTAGAAGAAAATATTATTTACCTAAGAGAAGTACAAAGCGCAGAGATGTAATTCTGCAGATTACAAAATAGGCATTTATTGTCGAATTATAATACAGGGATGTTTATCAACTCAGAGTCACCCAAACTGAAAATCATCAATTCAGAAAAAGGCCTTTGCTTATGTTTAAACACCTAAATGACTCATTCTGATGACTTTCCCAAAATAAAAGAACAATCTGCTCCAAAGGTGAATTTTAGCTGCCATCTCTAGGAGGGAAAAAACTGTCTGTAGCTTTTAAATCACTGGGCTTTTCTCTCTTCTGTGGCTCTTTAATTTTCAAAAATTTCTAAGGCTGAGTTTCAGTCCAAGCTCCCCTTTCAGAGAGTATGGTATTTAATAGATTCCAAAACACACTTATTTTACTTATTTTTTTATAGTTCAACATCTTTAAAATCAGGGCACATCTTAGAATCTCTGGCCTTTCACAACCATCCCCAAACAAGCAACATTCATGGCATAGCTGCCCATATCTCTGAGAAATTAGTCCATTAAATTAATAAGCTTGCTGCTCTCTCGGCATGACTGTAGCAGGTTGGTCCTGGAGCAGATGAGCACAGAACATTGAGGGGAAAGCACAGGAGTGGGGAGCACTGGGCAGGAGTACCTAGGCCAAGAAAGTTACGCACGTGTTAGGGAAACTCTGAGAGAATGGCTGTGGATGCTGTCCATTGGGGTTTGAATCCACAGGGTATTGAGCACCCATACTGAAGGCATTGAACTGCAAGTTGAAATTGACAGTGTTAAGTCTCAATCCATTAAAAAACAAAAACTTCCCAAAGGTGCTTGACCAGAAAGGAGCCCCAAAGCAAGTGTAGGCAGAAGCTGAGGCAGCTAAGTTGGTTATGGTGAAGCTGTCAAAACCAGTGGCTCTGTGGAGTCAGCAGCAGGATATCTGCAAGTGGCTGAAGAAACACTGTTTGGAATCAGTGTCAGGTCTATAGTGAATCATTCAAACAGCATGGCATCACTAGGTGAGACTTGGTGAGACTGACTGATAAAAAGCTTGAGTGAGCAGGGATTGCCCAGCAAAACCTCTGGCAGCACATCTTACAATAGGTGCTCCAGCTAAAGGTGCCCAAAGCAGTCAGAAACCTACAGTTCTTCACACAAGCCTCAATCAGGGGTTCTTCATAATCATACAGCCTTCCAAGCTGCTGTCCTGCCAGTCGATATGAACATGACCTGCTCCTCGCAGAAACACTAACTCATGGCCCTGACGGAAGGTGTCCTTAAAGCATTGACAGGTTAACCAGATAAGCTGGAGAAAAAACAGACACCCCTTCAGTCAAGATTATGGGCTTTGGAAAATCTTAGTTTCCTGTGGATTTTAAAATGAGGTACATAATATGCAGTGTGCCCATCCCCGAGAAAGCCTGCTGAAAACATAGTGTTCCTGTCAGGGCCTGACAGGGGCTCCAAGACAGGGAGTCAAAGCAGCTCTACCTAATACACAGAAACAAACACAGGGAGCCTGCCAACTTGAGGAGACAAAGAAATGTGGCCCAAATAGAAGAACAGATCAAAACTCCAGAAAAAGAACTAAGTAAAATGGAGATGCAAAGTTCGAAGCACTGGTGATAAGAGTGCTCAGACAACTCACTGAGTAAGACAAATGCATAAGGGAAGAAATGAAGGCTACATTACATGAAATAAAGAAAAATCTACAGGGAATCAATAATAAAGGGAAGGAAGCTGAGATTCAAATTAATGATTTGGAATGTAAGGAAAAAATAAACAGTTAACTAGTACAGAATGAAGAAACAAGAATTTTAAAAAATGAGGAGAGAATAAGAAGACTCTGGGACATCTCTAAAAGTGTCAACATCTGAATCAGATGTCAGAAGGAGAAGAGAAAGAGCAAGAAATTAAAAACTTATTTGAAAAAATAATTAAATAAAACTTCCCTAATTTGATGATAGAAATGGACATGCAAATCTAGAAAGCACAGAGAGCTCCAAAGAAATTGGACCGAAAGACTATACCAGGACATATCAGAATTAAAATGTCAAAGTTTAAAGAGAGAATCTTAATAGGAGCAAGAGAAAAGCAGAGAATTACCTACAAAGGAGCCCCCATAAGACTATCAGCTGATTTCTCATGAGCAACTTTTCAGGCAAGAAAGGACTGTCAAGAAGTATTCAAAGTAATGAAAAACAAGGACAGATTTACAACCAAGATTACTCTATTCAGCAGAGCTATCATTCAGAATGGAAAAGCAGATAAAGTGCTTTCCAGACAAGGTAAAGCTAAAGGAATTCATCATCACCAAGCCCTTACTCTATGAAATGTTAAAGGGACTTACTTAAGAAAAAGAAGATAAAAACTATGAACAGTAGAATGACACAAATTCAAACTCACAGCTATCAACAACTGAATCTAAAAAACAAACTAGGCCCTGGCTGGTGGAACAGTGGATAAGGTGCTCGCCTGTGAACCCAAAGGTTGCTGGTTTGATTCCCAGCCAAGGCATATAACCATACATTGATGTTTCCCTCCCTCTCTGCCTCTCTCCCTTCCCTTCTCTCTAAAAATACAAAATAAAATCTTAAAAACAAACAAACTAAACAAACAACTAAATTAGGAACAGAACCACAGATATGGAGATCATAGGGAGGGTTATCAGCTGGGAGGGGAAGGGGAAGAATTTGGAAAGGTACAGGAATTAAAAAGCATAATTGGTAGTTACAAGATAGACAGGGGGGTGTTTAGAATGAAATGAAATGGAGAAGCCAGAGAACTTGTATGGATAACCCATGGGCATGAACTAAGGGTGGGGGTTATTGCTGGACAGAAAGCAGGTACTGGGTAGAGGGGGACAAAGAGAAAAAAAATGGGACAACTGTAATAGCATAATCAATAAAATATACTTAAAATAGATAAAATGCACAGCAATGCTTGAGGAGGCTTATAAACAGTTCTTTGAAAGCTAAGGGAGCTCTGAGGATGGCTGTAACATTTCTCAAACAAGAGTCTGGTATGTAGCTAAACTTGGTTATCTATAAACATCTGGAAGTTTTGTCCCTGAAGAGAACACTAGCAGGAGTCTTTCATCACTACATAAAGTTGAAATGGATCACTTATAGAAATAGAGGCTATTCAGGAATTACTGATGAGCTTTAGCCAATTTTTATTGAATACTTCTCCCTGGCACATAGCATAGCCTTCTTTTTGTATTTAGTTTGTTTCAAGGTTCCTGTGGAACACTTGAGCCTCCAGTTCTCTCTGCACATATGTGCTATACATACAACCTGTCTAATAACAGTGATAATTACACAAGATATTCATTGTTAGTTGATCACTTAACACCTTGATTATTTCATATTTAAGGTAGTACTTTAATATTTGAAATAATCCTGTATTGCTTAAAATGCTATTAGTTCTAGAATCATAACATCTCAGAGGTTTAGCATATTTTTCAGGGTGTCCTAAATACACTTCTTATTTGCTGCTGGAATTCCCCCTAAACATTCAACAACTGGTCATCTTCCTTCTGTTTGAATACTTCTAAAGACAAGACACATACCTCCTATACCAATCTCTTCTAGTTTTGAACAGTTCTAATTTTGTAGAAGTTCTTCCTCAAACTGGTTTAAAATTTGTCACACAGTTGTCTTTATTTATTTTTTGCAGTCATTAATGCAATACCATATTTCCCTTGGTCAGTTATTATATTCTTTTTTGCTACTAGGGAACCAAGATGTAAAAAAATATTATAGTAGGGTTCCAAAGTTCATCAAAAAGCATATGAAGAAACCAAGACTAGGAAGTATTTCTTTCTCTGTAATTTACAGTTCTGTTCGCTAGACTATCTGCCAAGAAATGCTGCTCTGTGACCAGTACTATGATAATATACAAGTAAAAGCATCAGCTCCTGGGAAAGATCATGGATGAGGGTGTGGTTAAAAGGTCCAGAAATTGTGCCCCTCCCTTTATGGGTCAAACATCTGGCAAACCTCCTGGAGTTGGATCTTCGGCCAGAATCCACCATGGGGAGCTGGAACGTTCCCACAAAGGAGATTTGATTCTCTGGCAGTTGACAATTTTCCTTTGTGAAATGGGTGTTCCTGGCACTCCATGAAATTCCTCCCTCCCTATGCACTCTTTTTTCTTTCCACCCCTGCACTCCACACCCTGCTGCACACACCCTCCCACTCCTACATCAATAAAGCCCCTCCCTAATGTACATTCTGCACACACAGGCCCCCACAACTTCCTCTGCAAACACGCCCACATTGCTCTCAGAGGCACAGGGAGGCAGCGCAAGGCTTTCGGTCTCATTCCCTCATCCTCTCCTCCACTCAGCCTTCTTACATTACCTTAATAGCATGTGTACTACCCCTACTTCCTCTTCTCATTATCTTTGTCATCTTGTACGGTTTTCCTTCACCTCATCCCAGCCCGCCCCACTTTGCTCCCAGGCCTGGGAATGCTGGCACTGCAATCCTGTTGTGCACATTCATAATCTGGAGCTGTCACAAGCAGGAAAGCAGTCAGCCTGCATGTGCCTGCCTGTTCTTCCCCCACAGCGAGGCTAAGACGGAGGATGGAAAGAAGCTGGCAATCCTATTTCTGGAAACTATAAAAACTCTTGTTTTCCTCCCTTTACATTCCTGGAGGAACCAACGCAGGCTCCACAATAGCCACCATCATTCCTGCTTCCCTCTGACTCATTTGTGGGTCTCCCTCTCCTTTATCAGGTGCCCTGACAATATGGTGCCTGTGGTGACATCCCTCATCCTGTCCATTGAGACAAGTTTCTCAGGGCTAGCAGATCCCACAGTGGATATAAAGGACAACGAAAGAGGGGAGTAAGAAAGATTATGTTGAACTAGAAACTTAGATAATTTAAATATACACGAATCCCCTGGAATCTATCTAAAGACATACCCTTGAAAAAAGTACCAAATCAATGAAATACAGAAAATAACCAGTTTAGAGTGTTTCCATGTTCCACGATAACACCGATAGCTTCACTAGCATGTAAAAGTGGTCTTGGGCAAATGATCTGCCACAGTTGCCTGGGTTTCTTCTTTGATGAGGCAGATGGTAGTTTAGCTAAATAAATATCAAGAACAATGGGGAGTCCTTTTTCCTTTCCGTACTAAGAACACATGAATTTTTAATAACAGCTGCTGTTTGTATGAACTAAATATTAAGCATATCCTACCACATTGCATTGGACACTAAACAAGGAAGATACATACTGTTTTTCTTCACTGAAAATTCACCATCTTAAAAAAAAGATTATTCCAACAGTACAAAAAATTTTTTGTGAATAAATAGCCAGAAACAGCTTTGATCACTTCCTTGTCACATTAAAAAGGAAAAAGAATATTGATTCCCTGCTTTCCAAGGAATAAAGTCCTGGTATATATATTTAGCATTCAAGAACTTACCAGTTTGAGTCCTATAATCCTTTTCAGTTCTGTCTTCCATTTTCCCACCAAGGTAGCAGTCTACACACTGGACTCATTGATTCCCAAATACAGTCTGAGCTTTTCCACACAATCTTGAGGCTAGGAGTCCTGCCATTTATATATGGTATTTCTCAAAATTCTTAGCCCAGTGATTTATGCATAATTTTGTAGTTGCTGAATAAACATTGGCTGAAGGTAAGATTCATAAAAACAGGGCAGTTATAATTGGGGCAAAATTAGAATTTGCAAAGTGCAATGAATAAAGTTGGAAGGGTAGGTCATGTCCTTTAGAAAGAAAATACCTACCTAGAAAGTGCCTATTTTTTTTCCTAAAGCAATTGCCCTTTAAGCATTCTTGTTCATTAACACTGTTTTTCTGTTGCCATAACTGCCCGACAATGTTAATATATATTACAGCGCTAGGATGTGCTTATTAAACTTCACATGTCCAGGCTTCACATATCTTTGGACTGGGTTTCCCCGGAGCCTAACAGGTTGCTATCACCACCCGTATCCAAAACACACAGAAAACAAGTTAGCACGGCACAAGCGGAGACTGGAATCAGACTCCCACCCCCCATAAATTAGTTATTTCACCCTCAATTCAGTATGGTGTAGAAATACCACGTTTCAAGGTGTATAAGCATTCACAATGTTCCATTAATTTTTTCCTCATAGGGAACAATTCATCTCTCCCGTATATCCCATCTTCTTAATGCTTAGCTGCATTTTGTTGCTTCCTGTTTCATTTAATGTCAGTAAAATTTATTCACATCAGGACTACCTTCTATCAACAAGCCTTGAAAGTTTGTGCTAGTTCTAGGAATCATTATTTCCAACCGTATGGTTCAGATAATTTAAGAGTTCCATGATAACAAATACGACCTGGTTAAACAAGTTGTTGATAATTTTTCATGGCACTGAGTGTTATAAGTAATAAATCAGAAACTTCTCACAGTAATTGTCAATGTAGGTCACTAATATCCACAGATGATTGTTAATGTTCTTTTTAACTGTTAATTTTAATTTCTACTTTTCTCTTAACCAACACTTTTTGAAAACCAGATTCATATGAGAGCAATTTAATTTAATTGAATCTGTTTGACTGCTTTAATAATGAGCTAGAGGTACTAACAAGCTGTGAAATGGTCTACAAGAGAACAACGAAGGAGAAGAAAAGATTTTGAATGCTTCCTAAACTGGATAATTAGCTCATGAACAGATGAAAGCTCAAAAACATTAAACCATTACACAGAAAGGTAATTCGGGATTACACAGCAAGTTAATTCTAATTTTAGTAGAGTAAGTAAACATTTTTTTTGAAAAAAATTATTTTAGTACACCAGATACTTCAAATTTGAACTTTGAATTAAACAGTTTCACAGAGTTTGGGATTGGGGCTGGACTGGGAGAGAGGAAGGACAATTTGTTTAGGATGGTGTGAACCTGACATTCTGGGAGACACTGTAAAAAAAAGCCGGAGTCCAGAAAGTGAATGAGTAGTTGCCTAGGGTCCGGGTGGGGTGAGGAAGTTGATGAGGTGGGGGTGACAGCTAAGGGGTATGGAATTTTATTTTCTGAGATAATGAAAATATTCTAAAATAGACTAGTGTGATGGATCCATGACTCCGAATATACTAAAAGCCTTTGACTGGTACATTTAAATAGTTGAATTGTATGGCACGTGGATTATATCTTAAAAGAAACTGTTAAAAGAAGGAGAGAGAGAGACAGTCAAGTTGGGTTTGAGAATTTATTTAAACTCATCTAGCTCATTCTATTCTGACTCATTCCACTCCAATTTTGAAACCATATTTTCCCCAAGCATATAAATCTAAACTGCTCTCAGGTATATTCAAGCCAAAAAAAAAAAAAAAAAATGTAAAAGGTATTTGAGTTCATGAGACTTCTTCAGAGGAACAAGCAAAGGCCTTTTCTGTTTATCTTGCAACAAATTTAAGAAAATAAAGGTTTTGTTGCAGGAATAAACGTGAAATTAATAAAGAAATTCACACAATGATGTAAATAATTTAAAAAATAATGCCATACATTTTCAAATACAAGGAAAAGATAAAGATGGGAAGAAATACATGAAGTTTGGATCTCAGCTGTGCAACTTCCTAGCTGGATGATGTTAGGCAAAACACTACCCATTCCTAGTTTTGTTTTTCTCTGTAAAATGGAGGATTCATGATATGCAAGATTGTTCTGAAGATTAAAGATACATATACAAAGTCTGACACATACAGGGCACTGAATGAATCATACTAATTATTATTATAAAAGGCATATATTGAGGTGCAACCATTGGTCCAATATCTTAAGCATATTATTTTATTAATCCTAAGAATACCTACAACTGTCAGGGTAGGCTAGGTTACATTGAGGTAACAAATAATATCAAAATCTCAGTGGCTTCAAAAAAGAAACCCAAAGATTTCTTTTTTACTCAATTTACATACTCATCATAAGTTGACTTCAGGGCTATACTCTGTGCCATCTTTATTCTAGGACTCCTTTAAAGAACTGATATGATTTGGAATATTTCCAATCACATGGCAAAGGGAAAAAAAAGAATATGACAATTCACACACAGATTTTTAAAATGTATACCTGGAGATGACATGTTCTTTTCCTCCCATTTCACTGGCTAAACCAAGTCATATGACCGTATCTGTGTCATGTCAAGGGAGCAGGGAATTACATTTTTTAACATGTGCATAGAAGATGATAAAATAAAATATTTGTTGCAGCCTTAATGATTACTACACAACCTCATGAGGGAAATAGTTTTATTCTTAATTTAAAAGTAAGACATTTGAGGCACAGGGTGAATAACTACTTGCCTCTGAGATAGTGAGGAAATGGCCAAATAAGAGAGTCAAACCTAAGTCTTTCATGGTCTCCAGTCATTACAGCAAAACCCTGAAAATAAACTCTTCTACCCACAATGATATGTGAATATGTCTCCCTCTCCACATTCATAGGAAAAAATGTGCATGTTTTCTTTGGGAACAAATTGGTACTGCCTTCTCAGAAACCAATTTGGAATAAAAACATTAAGAATCATAAACTGTTCACACACCCTTTGACCTAAGAATTCTAGTTCTGGGAACTTATCCTCAGGGAATCATCCCAAGAAGATGAAAAAATCTGTACTCATGAAAAGATCTATTATGACATTGTTTATAATAGTGTAGAGCTCGAAAAAACCTACATTTTTGACTACAGGAGAAGTTAAAGAATTTATTGATTATATACTCAATGAGTTATTATAAAAATGATTACTTTATAATTAGGAAGACTACGTAATAACATGAAAAAAACCTTTTGATATAATGTTAAGTAAAAAGCAAAGTAAAAAATTATTTTTGCTATATTGCCGCTACGTGATACATGTGTATAACAAAGACTGCTAACACACTGCATATTTGTTCTCCTTTTTTTCCTTTTTGTAACAGAACCCATGTCCAGGGTAAGCCACACAGGGAGGCTCAGCTGTGGACCACGTTTCCCAGCCTCCCTTGGAGCCAGGTATTGCCATTTGACTTGATTCTTGTCAGTAGAATCTGATCATAAGGAATGTGTCCAGCGTCCCAGTTTTGCCCAGAAAAGTGATGAGGCACAGCCTCTTCAAGTTCTATTTCTCCCCTTCCCCTAAAAAGAACCGAAGCAGTTGCTCCAGCTCCAACTGTGAAAGCTACATATTAATGGTATTCTTTTCCCAAGACTACCTTAATACACTTTTTAGCATTAAAAGGTGAGAAAGTGTTTTAGCTATAGTTTTTTGTTTTGGTTTGTTTTTTTTTTACTTTCAATTTTTAAAAAACTTTTTATTATTTTTTTTATTTTTAAATTTTTTAATTTTTTAATTTTTTACATCAATGTATGGTTGCCTTTCACCTACCTCTAGCCACAGACCAGGCTGGAGACCTGGCTTGCAACCTGGTTCTGTGCCCTGGCTGGGAATCGAACCAGCAACCTTTGGGTTCACAGGCCTGTGCCTTATCATCCACTGTGCCACCAGCCAAGGTTAGCTATAGTTTGTTTTTTAGAGAATTTCACAAATTTATTTGCAAACAGAAACTTCATTGCCTTTAAAACTTCTTAAAATGCAGTGGGAACAGTGATCCAGAGAATAAACTTTGAAAAACACAGTAAGGCAGATTACTCATTGTGTTAAAACACAATAATAAGGCTTCCTGGATGCACAGCCAACCTGCCACTGAGCTTGACCAGTAAGGAAGAGGGTGCTGTGCACATTCCCACTGAGAACAATGCCTGAATCCAAGCCACTAAGTGAATACTTTTAATAGCATCTGGTGCCTCAATGTTCTTGACTCTTTGCTACTCTCTTCCCTACTTCTCTTACCTAAAATTTAACTTTTGTCTTTTTCTTTCTTTCTTTTTTTTATTTTTAAAATTTTATTGTTGTATTACATCCATCCCCATTTTGCTCCCCTCTGTCCTCCTCCCCACCCACCCATTCCCCCCAAAGTCAATCCCACCTGTTGTCCATGTCCATGGTTCCTTTATACTAGAGGTTCTTGTCTAAACTGCCCCCCTTCCTTGCCTCTTCCTCCTCCCTTCCCCCAACCCCCTTCTCCCTGACCACTGAAGGCCTATTCACTGTATTCATATATTTGGTTCTGTTTTGCTTGTTGTTAATTTTGTTCATTATTGTCCTGCAATGGGTGAGATCATATGATATTTGTCCTTCACTGACTGGCTTATTTCACTAAGCATAATACTCTCCAGTTCCACCCATGTTGTTGCAAAGGGTACAAGTTCCTTCTTTCTTTCTGCTGTATAGTATTCCATTGTGTAAATGTACCAAAGTTTTTTGATCCAATCATCCACTGTTGGGCACTTAGGCTGTTTCTAGCACTTGACTATTGTAAATAGTGCTGCTATGAACATAGGGGTACATAGGTTCTAATGAATTGGTGTTTCAGGGTTCTTTGGGTATAGTCCAAGTAGTGGAATCGCTGGATCAAAAGGCAGAACTAAAAATGGAGCTATAGTTTTAATGCAAATAATCATTGATAGCTTACTTAAATGCTACTTTTTTAAAGAGGAAACTAGATCCTCTTGTATTCATGGATATGTTAAATTGAAAAATTCACTGAAGCCAAATGCAGCCTCTCACAACAAGGCCAACGGATACACTGATACAGATACATTCCTGGAACACTCAGCTAGCGGAGGAAACCTGAGCTATAAGGAGCCCTCCAGAAGATAATTCTGGATTTTTGTGTGACATCCCCTCTTGTATTGTGGCTTTTTGGCTAGATGGCACTATGTCCAGCTTAAAATAGGAGTTGTGTTCATTTGAAAGAGAAGAATGAATAATTGCTATGTGAGCAACCTTTACAACATATTATAGTAACTGCCATGTAATTCATTTCTAACAAAGTCAACCTGTCAAGTAGTTATTTTATACACACTGATATAAGTGGATATGTTTGAGGAAAACCTTGATTAAGGAAAAGAAAATAATCCCCACCCTGTTGTCTGTGTCTATGGGTCATTTGTACTAGTTCCTTGACCAAACTTCCCCTTTCCCTCTTCTCTGGTCACTGGTAGTCTGTTCCTTGTTTCCATGCCTCTGGTTCAATTTTGCTCATTTGGTTGTTTTGTTCATTAGTTTCCTGTATGAGGTGAGGTCATGATGGTATTTGTCTTTTACCACCTGGCTTATTTCACTAAGCATAATACTTTGCAGTTTCATCTATACTGTTGCAAAAAGTAGGATTTCCTTCCTTTTTTCTGCTGTGTAGTATTCCACTATATAAATGTATCACAGGTTTTTTAATCCATTCATCCACTGATGGGTACTTAGGCTGTTTCCAGGACTTGGCTATTGTAAATAGTACAGCTATGAAGTATTTTTCTGAAGACTCTTTGAACACCTTTGCCCATTTCATGACGGTTTATTTATGATTGCACCTACCTAGCCCATGCTGAGTGTTCAGCAGTTTCTAACCAAAAACAGCACGACCTCCGTGCCCCACCCTTATTATTCACCCAATTTCACCTGGAGCAACTTTTTTTTTTGTTAATTTCCCTGGATAAAAATCATCTTCAAAGGGAAATGTTTTGCCGATGTGGAAGAAGTGAAACAAAAGATGGCAGAAGCACTAAAAGGCATCAAAATTGACAAATTCAAAGACTGTTTTGAGCAGGGGTAAAAAAAGTCAGTCAGTGTATCTCATCAAACAGAAAGCACTTGAATAGTGACTGAAGTTTGAACATAAATACACAATGTTTCATTAATAAATTCCAGGGTTTTAGGGATTTCCCCACACCTTGTAGATAGCCATACTTGGAATTGTGATTAAGTTCCTCACAATGAGGCCTCAGTGGAAATAGGATGGTGGCTTCTGGGAAGTCTCCCTAAAAGGGAAAAACACACCTTTCTCCTCTTCCTCCTCCTCCTCCTCCATCCTGCGCTCTGGGGTGTGGATGCATTCCCTGAGCTGAGACTCACATCTTAGCAACATAATAGCAAAAGCTGAAAGCAGAGGTTTTTTGATGATGATGAAGCCACTGCTAGCAGTGAGCTGGCTTTCTCCAGAATTTCAGGGGATAGTAATGATCTAAGTGTTTTAACTACTTCCTTGGGGACTCTATTAAGTTACTTTTAGCTGAACTTAATCCAAACTCATATTTAAATGTAAGGTTACCTAGTTTCCATTCAGATTTAGGGGACATCTACCTATCCACTCAAAGATTTGCAAATTCAACTACTTTTCTTATAAATATAATAAGGAAGTAACTGAAAAAGGCTTTACCTAAATGGCTTTCAAGTCTTACAATGGATTTTTATGGCACCTGTTTCAGGTATTGTTTCCCAATCTTTTTATTGATGTAGAACAAGAAAAATTATAATTGTCTACTGCCATGTAAAACAGCCGGCATTCAGTCAGAGACTATTGATCCAAGCTATTTGCCTATTCCAAGAAATATGGAGATCAGTGCCTCAGTCCCCACTCCTAACTCATTTACCACAGCCCAGCTTTAATGGCATTCCACAATTGGTAGATTGCTTCTAATTACTATTAGATAAAACTTGAATCTGGGACCCATTAAAAAATCATTAAGGCTTGAGAAAAGTCATGTGAGGAAACTTTGAATTATACTTTATTATTGAAAAAATGCACTCACTGAAAGATTAGTCAGATTATACAAAGGATGTTTCTTATTTCACAAAGGATATTTTTAAGTGACTTCATTATACATGTACACTGACTCTTCTTTTTTTAAGATTTTATTTATTATGTTTAGAGAGAGAGGCAGAGATGGAGAGAGACATCAATGTATGGCTGCCTTTCACCCATCTCCAGCTACAGAGCTGGCTGGAGACCTGGCTTGCAACCTGGTTATGTACCCTAGCTGGAAATTGAACCAGCAACCTTTGGGTTCGAAGGCTGGTGCCTTATCCACTGTGCCACCAGCTAGGGCTGAGCATTCTTTTTATATGCAAGGTGTAATGAAAGGGTCCTTGTGAATCCAGGGAAAGAGAGAAATTTCAAAAATGAGATTATACTTCTAAAAACTAGTACCCTGCTTTTATTTGTAAGAGGAAAGAAGATAACTTTTATTGATCATTTTCAATCTACCAGGAGCTCCCAAATATGTTTTCTCATAAACCCTTTACCCTTTGTAAGGAAGATGTTAAAGATTTTAAATATTGAGAACCAGCAGCAACTAGAATTCAAAGACCTTCCTAAGGATCTACATGCCTGGATCTATCCCTTCAAATTAATTGTTCTTAGTTTTATTTAAAATAAATAAGTTCTTCATTCAAGTGTACATGTTCACATGATTTGAAACACTTAGCACATGTATGGAAACCTTTCTTCCCCGAACCAACTGAAGTGAACAGTTAGGTTTTGCTCGCCAGGAAATCATCACAATCCTTCGGGTGACTTTCAGCAATGACAATAAAATAGCCTCAAAGAAAAATAAAATAAAATAAAATAAAATAAAATAAAAAAGTTCTTTATATATTTTGGAGATCAGACCCTTGTTGGAGGTATCACTGGCAAATGTTTTCCCATACAGTTGGTTCCCTGTTAATTTTGCTGTTTTCTTTAGCTGAGCAGAAACTTTGTACTTTGATGTAGTCCCATTTGTTTATTTGTTTATTTGTCTTTGAGAATGTTCCACATGCATTTGAAAAAAATATGTGTTTTGCTTCTTTGGTATGAAAGATATATATATATATATATATATATATATATATATATATATATATATCAAGTCGATTTGATCTACAGCATTGTTGAATGCCACAATATCCTTGGTGCTACTTTGCTTGGAAGATCTGTCCATTGTTGACAATGGGGTGTTAAAATCCCCTACTGTGAATGTGTTGTTGTCAATATCCTTCTTGAAGTCTTCCAAGATTTTTCTTATGTATTTGGGTGTTCCCATGTTGAGTGCATATATGTTTACAAGGGATATATCTTTGTGATGAATTGTTCCCTTAAGTATTATAAAGTGTCCTTTGTCTCTTTGTATGGCTTTTGTTATGAAATCTATTTTGTCTGATACCTACCCTAGCTTTATTTTTCATGCTGTTTGCTTGAAATATTTTTTTCATCTCTTCACTTTCAGTCTGTATAGACCTTTTGTTCTGACGTGGGTCTCTTGAAGGCAGCATATTTGTGGATCATGTTTTCTCATCTATTCAGCTACCCTATGTCTTTTGATTGGTGCATTTAATCCATTTACATTTAAGGTTATTATTGATAGGTACTTATTCATTGTCATTTTCTCCCTTTGTGCCTGTGTTCCTCTCTGCCTCTCTCTGTTTCTTCATCTTCTTAAAGCAGACCCTTTAGAATCTCTTGCAATGCTGGTTTGGTGGCTATGTATTCTTTTAGCCTTCTTTTGTCTGGGAAGCTTATTTCACATTCACTATTGAATGAGAGCCTTGCTGGGTAGAGTAGTCTTGGTTATAGGCCTTTGTTTTTCATTGTTTGGAATGTTTTTTCTTAATATAGGGTTTTTCTTAATATATATATATATATATATATATATATATATATATATATATATATATATATTTTGTCATTCCCTTTTGACTTATAGCATTTCTGGTGAGAAATCAGCTGTTAGCCTTATTGGAACTCCCAAGTATGTCATTAGCTCTTTCTCTCTTGCTGCATTTAGGATTCTCTTTGTCTTTGGATTTTGCGATTTTGATTATAATGTATCTTGGAGTGACCCTCTTTGAGTTCATCTTCATTGGGACCTTCTGTGCTTCCTGGACTTGCATGAGTTTTTCTCTCATCAAGTTAGGGAACTTTTCTGTTATCACTTTTTCAAACAGGTTTTCTATCCCTTGTTCCTCCTCTTCTTCTTCTGGTATCCCTATGATATGGATATCATTATGTTTCATGTTGTCCTGCAGCTCTCTTAAAACCTCTTCATTCTTTTTCAGTCCTTTTCCATTTTGTTGCACTGCCTAGGAATTTTTTTCTATGTTGTCCTCCACCTCGCTGATCTAATCCTCTGCTTCATCTAGTCGGCTTTTGGTTCCTTCTCATATGTTCTTCAATTCAGAAATGGTATTCTTCATTTCCTCCTGGCTCTTATTGATGGTGTCTATGTCCTTTTTAATGCTGGTGTAGTTCTCAGTAGACTCCTTTTAGTTTCCCTGGAGTCCTTCATAGCTTCTCTGGAATTCTTTGTAGTTTCTTTGAGCTCACTGAGCTCATTGAGCTTATATATAATCATTATTTTGAATTCCATGTCTGATAGTTTGCTTGCCTCTATTTCATTTAAGTCTTTCTGGGGATTCCTCCTTTCCATGGTGAGGAGGGGGGGGGGTTCTTTGTCTCCCCGTTTTAGGTAACTCTTCTTGTTTGTTTCTGCTTCTTACTTCCTGGATTTTTCAAAGTTCTAAATAGTATCTATGGCTTCCTTGTATGGAAGATGAAGGTTTAATTTCTTATACCCTCCTCTTATTCTCCCAACATAATTGAATGATAGTATTTTTCCCAGATCATTATTAAGTTTTTCCATAATTAAGATAACATAAATATTATTATTATTTTTTTAATTTTATTGTTGTTGTATTACATCCATCCCCTTTTTGCTCCCCTCTGTCCCCCCACCCACCCACCCATTCCCCCCAAAGTCAATCCCACCTGTTGTCCATGTCCATGGTTCCTTTATACTAGGTTCTTGTCTAAGCTGCTCCCCATCTTTGCCTCTACCTCTCCCAACATAAATATTATTTAAGGCTGAGGCATATGAGGTACTATGACTATATTGCCTTTCTTTTCTTTTTTTCTTTTTAAATATGGAACGCTTCATGAATTTGCGTGTCATCCTTGCGCAGGGGCCATGCTAATCTTCTCTGTATCGTTGCAATTTTAGTATATGTGCTGCCGAAGTGAGCACTATATTGCCTTTCTTGATACCTTTTCGTTATCCCTGGAGTTGATAATGATCTCATTTTATTTGTATACTAACTTTTTTTTGCACCTGTCAAAAATTAATTCTCTATTCGCTTCCAGAAATGTAAATCTCTCAGTACATTCAAATTCATGAAGCATTCTATGTTTCTTTATTTTCTTAGAGACATCCTTCCTGGAGCCTTGCAGCCTCTTGCATCAGTCAAAACTTGTTGCCCTCTAGGCCTCATGCAGAGCTGCTGTGCTCAAATCGCCGTCACAACAATCACATGGATTCCTTTTCATGTCAAATATGATGGTTCCCCTATTTCTTGGATCTGATGTCTTCCTCTTTCTTTTGTTTTTCCCTTCTTTTTCTAGATCATTCTGCAGTAGCATCTTATAAAAGGTACCTGGGAGATTAATTTTCTGAATCCTTCTGTCTGAAAATATCTTTATCCTGCTCTTAGACTTTATTGATAATCTGGCTAAGTGCCCCATTCTAGGTTTAAAAAAATTATTCCTCAAAATTCTTAAGGCATTTCTCCATTGCTTCCTTGAGTCCAGCATCACAGTTGAAAAGTCTGAGGCATTCTGTTTCTACTGTTTAGTATAAAACTTATTTGTTTTTCTTTTTCTAGAAGCTTTTGGGAGTCCTTTATTATTTCCAATGGTCTCACACTTCTCAATGATGTGCCCTTTTTCATTTGTTGTGCTGAGTATTTGATGGGCACTTTTAATTTTGGATTTATGCCTTCTAGTATTGGGAACTTTTCTTGTATAATTTTCCCCCCATTTCTTAATTTTTCAAAGCTCTTTCTAGTCAGATATTTATACTTGCTGGATTGAATCTCTAAATGTCATATCTTTCCTTTCTTATTATTCATCCACTTATCTTTTAGTTATATTTTCAGTATATTTTCTTGACTTTATCTTTTAATTTTTCTACTGAAGTTTTTTGTTATTATATTCTTAACTTCAAAGAGCTCTCTCTCCTGTTTTCTTTTGCTTTTTTCCCAACAACATATATTTTTTCTCTCCAGTTTTATTGAGGAATAATCGATATACATAACTGGGTAACTTTAAGACATACAGCATGATGGTTAGCTTTCCTGTTTTTTCTTAATTTTTCTTTCATCATAGCATTCTGTTTTCATTTTATATATACAAGTCTTCTCATAATTTTTGAGGCTATAAGTTAGCATATAAACAGTATTTTGAATTTTGTATAGTTTCATATATATTCTACTTTGTTTTTCATACTGACTTCTCTGTTTTAGGTTGGAGGTTATCTTACCCTCCTAGGGGGCTTTTTTAATTGTTGTTCTTGCTCATTCATATTTAAGAATAGTGTTCTATAAAGCCAATGAGGAACTCTACATGATGAATATTATAGAGTGATAGGCTTCACTTTTCGATGGTGGAGAAAAAAATGTTTTGTTTCTTCTCTGGGATTGTTTAGTCATTTCAGAAAATATTCCTCTATCTTCTTGCCTAGGGTAGTGACTTTTAAGTATTTTTGAAAGTAAGAAATAATTTTTCATCATATCCAAGTCCACACACATGCATATGCAGATATATGCAAAAAAAGTTTCATGAAACAATATTTACTTTTTTATATATATAATACATCTATTCCCTATGTAGTCTTTAAATTTTAATTTTCTTTAATGCTTGTGACAGATCATGTTATGTGCTAATCAGATCCCTTACAATGAAGCACTGATTGCCCAGGTCACTGAAAGTGCTACTGCTAGTGGGCGACCTTTAGTTGTCAGTCCCTTCAAGGACTGTCTCAGTGCAGAGAGCTGCCATGCCCAAGGTCACACTTCCTGTCATGGCCACAAATTTCTAGGGATGCCATAATAAAATACCACAGACTGGGTGATTTAAACAACAGAAATTTATTTTTTCACAGTCCTGTATCCTAAAAGTCCAAGATCAAGGTGTCAGCAGTTTGTGTTCTACAGGGGCCTCTCTCCATGGCTTACAGATGGCCACCTTCTTGCTGTGTCCTCACAAGACCTTTCCTCTGAGTACACATGCCCAACCCTGCTCGGAGTTTCTTCCTTTTCTTAAAAGAACACCAGTCACCGTGGATTACTGCTCTACCAGAGGGCTTCATCTTAACTTAATCACCCTTTAAAGACCTTAGCCCCAAATGAAGGATAAAGGGGATAAAAGCCTGCCTTCTTGGCCTGACTTGGGACAATTCTGAAGAGTTTCAGTATTCCCTGTGGGCTTGTCTACAAAGTCATTGGGCTTTGAATCAGTTCCACTTCTTCCTTCTATAGGTGTTGATCCCAAGGGTATGCCCTGGTAAAATCTCTTAACTCCCAGCTCAAAGAGTCTGCTTCCTGGGGAACCCAACCCATGATAATGTTGGTTATGAATCATTATACTGATTCCATAATCCACTAATCATAACTGATTTCATAACCCACAGTTTAAAAAGCACTGGCTTAGTGGTTAGTTGCCTGATTAACAGTGCTTCAACTGTGTGGCACGGGAGAGAGTACAATCTAGCCATTACCTGTGTAGACTTCCAACACATTTACTGTTTATATCCCATGTCTTATCCATGTCTTCCATCAGGTACCATTTCTCTGATG
Source organism: Noctilio leporinus (assembly GCA_004026585.1). NCBI lineage: Eukaryota > Metazoa > Chordata > Mammalia > Chiroptera > Noctilionidae > Noctilio > Noctilio leporinus. The sequence continues at coordinate 164,000 of PVIW01002807.1, forward strand.
CTCAGGCCCTCCTCCTGAGTGTCTCCAGGAAATAATCATCCCATCTCCTTTCCTCCTGGGGCAGGAGGGAGTAGTCTGGCTGCTGATTTGCTATGCTGGGGGTACAAAAGTAGTTGGCTATCCCATATATAATCTTTTAATGTACATCATGCTTTGCAACCCACATGTCACCTCCAATCTGCTCCAAACCTGGTGACTGTGAATCCGGAGCTTTTGTCTTATTTTCAGTATACCCCGCTGCTCTATTCCTTTCCATCAAATATTTGTTACTCTCGTCCATTCATATCCCCTCTCCTGGTCTTTACTGAGAGGAGCTATGTATATACCTTTGTTCATTCTATCATCTTTAGCTAGAAGTAGCATCCAGAAATTTTATGGTAATTGCATGACTACTGTGTCTGTGGAATGGGTTAGGAGGTATTTGTTTCTTTCTTTGCTTTGTCATTTTGCTTGCATCTTTTTATGTAAGGAGCCTTTTATCTAAGGAGCTTTGCTTTATGTGAGGATAAAAAGTTAAATCATATACATGGATGTCTCTCTCCCTCTCTGCCTCTTTCCTTTCCCTTCTCTCTGAAAAATAATAAAGAAAATATTTTAAAAATATGTTTGTTTTAAAAAGTTAAATCATAGAGAGAGCTAACTTAAAAGTTCTAATGAGCCATGAAGAGCTCTAAAATTAAATATTATATGCTAGTGAAAGTGATAAATACCTAAGACAGCAGACCCAGCATTACAGGAATTTGAAGAAAACAGTAGTTCTATTCAAAATAAAGAGTAAAATACTGGTCAATAAAAAGTAGAATAAAATGTACTGTGAGGCTTAGCACTAACTAGAGAAATTACCAGGTATAGGAAGCAATTCTCTAGTCATGGACTGAGTGTCCCTACATAGGAGGCCTGGTGCTACACCTCAGAGAGATAAATAAGGAAGGGAAATGGTCCCAGCCTTCCTTTGAGGAGTGCACATCAATTATAATAATGAGAAAACCAAAACATAAAACAAAATAAGAAATACCAATACAAATTCAATTATGCATTCCTTAGAACCCACTATTATGCTCATATTTCCTACTAAAGAGTGGATCTGTAATGTTGCAGAAAAGATTCTGTTCACATTATGTGGCATATAATCCAAGCTTCTTGAAAAGATAAAAATAAGTTGGTGTAAATGGGGAAAAAAACTCCAGAATATCTTTCCAATCTTTAAATATTGAGAAGGTTCAGGAATTACTCTCTAGTGCTGCAACTTTAGACATAGCAACATCAAGGTGAGGCTGCTCTTGGGAAGACCTTTCTGGTAGCCTTAAAACACATACACAAGTAGCAGAAGCTGGCCTTCCTACCTCCCCAGGGGGCCAGCCCCACAAAGTAGGGAAAGCTTGGCAGGACTTTGATGAGCTGGTTGACCCTTATTTATGATGTTGGCTCTGAAATTGCTCTATCATTATTCATAGCTGATTAATCTTGTCAGGCAGCCTGTTGATTCCAGCTATCAATAAGGCACTGTCATTACAAATAACCATCCCTATGAGCCATTGTTTCAGGGCACCCATTCACTTCAAAATGTGACTAAAATATTTCAGTTTGAACAAAAGATAAGGGCATCTGTTTTCACCGAAAAAAAGTTACAACACTCAGATGGGCACATACATTTTGGTAGAGTTTTCAAAAATAGAAAATCTAGTTATTGTGTATGGGGGCGTTTTGAAAAGATTAAAATCTAATAATAAAAGGACTGTCTAGCAACTACTCCTTTGTGGCTAGAGCTTGTTAATTAAAACAAAAAATGAAAACATAATGGTCATTGGGAAAAAAAAATTTGTTTTTTTCCCCCTAAGCCATTATGGTTCTTTGTCTGCTAAGCAGTGGGAGTGTGAATATATGTCTACCTGCATGCAGGAGAGAAGATGAGTGAGTGGATTTGTGGGAGAACAAAGGAGAGAGGGGATAGTGGGTGCCAGGTCCCTGAGTGTGTGCGTGGGAGGAGGCTGGGCCTGTGACTCAGCAGGGAGTAGGACGCCAGGTGTGTGCGTGGGTGGTGAGTGGGCCAGCAGAGGAAACAGCACAAAGCCATTTTGCAAATGTGAAGGTTTTAAGAAATATCCACAGAACCGTACAAAAAAGCATTAGAAAGCAATTCACTAGTGATTCTAATTTAAAAAAAGCAAAGGTTTCTGATAATGCCATCTTACAGAGAGCAGTTTTGATTTTTTCTTTTCTTTTCTTTTTTTAAGATTTTATTATTTTTAGAGGGGGGAGAAGGGAGAGAAGCAGAGAGGCAGAGAGACATCAATGTATGGTTGCCTTTCACCTGCCTCCAGCTACAGACCTGGCTGGAGACCTGGCTTGCAACCTGGTTATATGCCCTGGTTGGGAATCAAACCAGCGACCTTTGGGTTCATAGGCCGGAGCCTTATCCACTGTGCCACCAGCCAGGACTTTGTTTTGAATTTTTAAAATTGTGTTTTAAAGAATTATTTCTGTGTTATTTAGCCTGATAATTGGCAGTGAATTTGCCTATGTCATTGATGAAGAATGTTTCAAACATAAAGCTTTCAGAGTGACCTCTGAGTTGCCTCCATAGACAAGAGTGGTGCAAGACAGTGCAAGGAAATGAACTAAAGGCTCATGGTGGAGGAGAGCTTCAATCTTCCATCCAAAGAAGCCTTAAAATCCCAGGAAGAAAGGGGTGCTTTTCATTTCTTGTTAGCCAAGGACATTTATATTGCTTCTTTTGTATAAGTGGAATTTTTAAAAAGTCTACATTAAAATCTGAAACTGAAGCACAGACTCATATAACATTAGGGTAAAATGGCATCGTACAAGTCATCCTGATGAACAACCACATCTACAGAATGAATTAAACTGAGAACTCAGAGAGCAAAAAAGAACTTGGCCAAGAAGTGCCGCAGGGAGTTGATGAAGTTTGATCAGTGAATCAGTCCAACAGCAAACGTGAATGGGATACGAGGTCCCTGACCTCCACCCACAGAAGTCTCCTAGAATAAATGGGAAATGGGAAACCAGGAGGCAGAAGCTGAGGAGTGTTTCACTGAGAGGACCAGCCAGCTGCTGGCCCAGATGGGGGCAGACAAGAAAGGGCTCCACTCCCATGCTGAATGCCTATCAATGGGTAGCTGGGACGGGGACTGGGGACACCTAGTAACTGTAACAATGTGAACTTTCTGCCAAAGGTGGCTTTATCAGACTGCAGCTCAGCTAATCATTTTGTATCCCATTTCCCCTGGTCTTAGCCTGTGTTTTCCCTTTGAGCTAATTCAAATCTGCCAGGCCTGCTTCTTGTTGAACTTCCCAAAAAGGGAGAGCACTGTTAGGAATTTTTTTTTTTTTTTTTTTTTTCCTGTCAGTCCAGGGAATCCCAAACCAAAGATTTCTCATCTTTCTCTTCTCTTATATGGAAGCCCTTTAATGACCCATCTAAAGCTAGATTTTCATGCAAATGTTTTCTATGGGTTGAGGACATACAGCTAAGGGTAAGATGAAACAGTGGGCAGGAGTAACTATACAGTAAAATCAAAACTAAGATTCCTTTATTCTTCAAATGTATAGTTGGTAGCCTCGGAGATCCTTCCAGGGACCACTAAAATAGAAAATCTATTGACAATGCTATTAAGTAACAACTAAACTCATTGTACCATGAGAACGGCTGTGATATTATTTGTAATACTGTAACCAAGCAAATGGGGGCTTGGTCATGGGGTGCCATCATACATGACCCAACAATTAGTGTTGAAGCAAACAGGTTTTTACTAGCAGGGTTCAAACCTGGAAGTGGGGGTTTTGAGAGCATCCCTGCTCAGACCCCTCCTCTCCCATAAGACCCAGCACTTCCCGTGCTCCCCCAAAAGGCTATGACCCAAAACCGTGCCCAGAACTTCTCCATATCCTTATCTGTTCTTAAGTGGGCTGAGCAAACTGGTCTCCATCGTCTCTGGAATGTGCACTTGGGGGTGTCACAGTCTTGCAGCAGCTCTCCTTCAGGATCTGGGGTGCGCTGTCCTCAGCCTCCAGGTAGTAGCTCAGGGAATGTGTCATGTCACACTGGATTATGGTAGAGTCCAGGGGACACACATCCCAAGACAGTGGTTTCTCTGTACATCCTTCAGAGAAGCAGAAGTCTGCAGTTCAGGATTCCCGGTCACAGTTCAGTTCCAAGAACCTCTCATGAACCTGTGGTCGGTTAGACAGGCCCCTGCACAGCTCCATCAGCTCTGCTGTGGTCTTCTGCTTCCTGCTTCAGGCCTCGTGGCACACTCTCACTACAAACCTCGGAGCTTCCCCCTTATACACCAGGCCTCGTAGCTACTCCCCTCCACCCCCTTTCAGACTGTGTGGCTTCTCCTTCCCGCTCTTTCAGCCTCTGCCCTCTTTAAAACTGCTCAGCCTGGAACTTCCTGTATGACATTATAACCGGCCCTCCTAAGGTGTGCCACACCACCTTTGCCAGTTCCCCCATGTCTTTTACCTTCTTTCAACTGCCATCTTTAATCAGGGCAGGAGTTCCCAGAGACGTCCAGAGCCCCCTGCATCTTGCATAGGTGCTGTGCCATTGCCCTGCTTTATATCCTAATTATTCAGACCTATCTGCACTTTGGACAGCCATGCTGGCTCCCTTCCACCATCCTTCCTCCATAGTGCCACCAAAATACTTTTTTAAAACTCTAAGAGCAATCCATTAGGGGTTGTGCAACCAGTTTAGTGGATTGCATCAACTTTTCCTAGATGAAATAGACCAGAATATACATGGAGGCTGCAGCCAAGAAATCAAATTAAGACTGAGACTTGAAAGGGTGACTATGGAAGAATTAGGAAAGATTACCAAGAGCAAAGATGTGTCATTAAAGATCAAGGCTAAGATCATCCACACCTTCATATTCCCAATTACTGTGTAGGGATATGAAAGTTGCACATTGAAGGAGGATGAAAGGAAAAACATTGATTCCTTGGAAATACGGTGTTGGAGGAGAGCCTTGTGGATACCTTGGACCTCCAGAAAGACAAATAAGTGAATCCTAGAGCAAATTAAACCTGAAGCATCACTATAGAGGCAAAAATGACGAAACTGGAGCTGTCCTACTTCAAGAAATCACGAGAAGGCAAATTCTTTGGAAAAGCCAATAATTCTAAGAAAAATAGAAATCAGCAATAAAAGAGGAAGACCAAACATGAGGCAGACTGACTCCATAAAAGAGCCACAGGCACATAAAAGAAGCCTACAGAGCTGGGCAGGGATGCTGAGGACAGGCATGGTGGATGTCACTCATGTATAGATAGGGTCTCCAGGGGTCAGAGTCAACTCATGGACACACTCCTGTAAAACACAAAACTGGTCATGCCACTTCCTTTCTTGAAATGCTGTCTTGGCTCCCCAGTGTCTAAAGAATAAAGTCCAAGTACTTAGGAAAGCATTTAAACCCCCATGACAGAGTCGCAGCCCACTTCTCTCCACTTGCTCTCATGCTTTTAAACTGGGGATCACTTTAGGAGTGCATGATAATATGCCAGGAGGTACTAAGAGTCACTGGAGAACCAGTCTGGGTCTCCGTAGAACAATTTTACTTGTTGGCAAATATGGAAAATACTCTTTTTCTATTCAAGTAATACGGAAGTACTGCAAAGTAGGATTTAAAAGTCTCATGAATTTTAATGTAATGAAAGGTTCTTTGAAGGTATAAGACAGGATCCTCCTTTTTTCTACTTAGAATAAACATTGGAGTAGAACTGCCACAAGCACCAGAAAAGCTCTGACACTGTCCGTTCACATCTATGAATACAAGCTCCTTGTGTCCCAAAACATGTAGGTTTAATGATGCCACATGGAGCTACTCTGTGCTGTGGGTCACTGTGAGCTCACTGCTAAAGCAGACTTAGCTCACAGGAAAAAGCAAATCATAGGGTCTAGAGCCTAAACAGCTAGGTTCAAATGCCACTCTGTCCCTTACAGGTCTAAGGAGTTAAGCAAGGCTTTTAACAGAGATCTGCCTATAGCACCTGTCACCCATGGGTCCTCAGGAAATATGAGACTGATAAACTGGCTAGGCAGGTTCCACTTCCTCCCACGTGCTGTTCAGGGAGCTCTTAGAAACTAAGCCCTCCATGAAAGCATGAACTTTTACACATAGAGGTAGAAGAGTCCTCCCTGCTAAAATCTTATATTAAGTCACTTAAGTCCTCTAAACTCAATTTCTTTCTCTGAAGAATGGCGCTCATAACAATACCTCCCTAGGAGAGTCTTTGTTTTTTTTTCAGGAGAGGCAATTTTTTTTTTTAGGAGTCATTTTTGAGGATGAAATGCGAAAATACTGTTCAAACACACTTCCTCTATTAGAAGGTGATTGTTTTTACAAAACAATATTTAGCTTATAACTTGCTTTGTACCAAAATTTTCTGTAACTTTGGTTTCCATTAATACCTAGAACATCTCATTTCTTTAACTGGTTTAAGGACACAGAAATTTTCTCTTTTTAACTGTGCCACAATGGTAGATGAAAATATGCTTCTCTAAAGCTCTCGAGGGTGGGGGGTTGGGGTGGGGGGATGGTTGACACTGAGAATACATTCCCTAAATACTGCTGAAGCTATAACAAAATTATCAAAACTTAGAGAGGTATTAGCAGTGCACCATCTCTGATTCTTGTGAAATTGAATATTTACTTAAAGAAGGGAATATTTTAAATCTATTTGGTGGTTTCTGGAAGGAAGGCTATAGTGATGGCATAATTTTGAACCCAAATCTCAACATAAAAACAAAGAGCAACAGCTTAGCAAAATCAAAAATCCATGGACACCATTTATACTGACACTATGTTAACCACGAGGCATCTACACAGACTTCGAAATATATGCAAGTGAAGACAAACCACATTTGTAGTTGGAAATATTGACCCAGAATAATCAACTCCAAGACATAGTTCTAGTAAAATGAATGACCTCTAAAGAAGAACAAACTATTTCATTGAATAACCAGTCAACATCAGCAAATGACCTATAGGGTAAAAAAATTAGATTATTGTTAAAGCTTTTTTTTTTTTTTTTGACAGCTATATTTAAGAGACACATGGAATAAAATGTGAACCAAGGCTTTTATATCCTGCAAAACTGACTTTCAACTATAAAAGGCACAGAACAACAGTTATCAATATGCAAGAACTCAGAGAATATTGTTTTCATTAGCTGTTCCTGAATAATTTGATAAAAGATGAGGTTTAGACAATCAAAATGATTAAAGAGACATTAATATAAGGACTGGTAATATACATTAAAATACAGTTATTTAAAGAACTAATAGTATAGCAAAGGCTATATTCTCACATAATGTTGATATAAAACAACTAACTATAACATAACAAACCCCAGCTAGTGTGGCTCAGTTGGTTGGACATCTTCCCACAAACTGAAAAGTTCTTGGTTCAATTCCTGGTCAGGACATATGCCTAAGTTGCAGGTTTGACCTCTGATCGAGGTGTGTACAAAAGACAACCAATCGATATTTCTCTCTCACATCAACGTTTCTCTCTCTCTCTTTCTCCCTTCCCCTCTTTCTAAACTTCCTCTCCCTTCCTCTCTCTCTGAAAGCAATGAAAAAAATGTCCTTGAGTGAGAATAAAATAAGAAATATTTATTTAAAAACAGTAAGAGTGGGGATAACATATGAAAAACATTTTAAGCTGTGTTTTATAATTATATTGGTGGTAGTAATATGTATATTGTTCTTCTGAGCTTGTCATGTATACAATGTAGAATAATGCAAATGATCAATTATGAAATATCCTAATTTCATCATCCAGTGTATCCTTGGGAACCAGAAATCTTGTTATGAAGGAAAGGAAATATAGATGTAGTAAAGAATATTTTAAAAGGCTAAGTAAAAACCCCCATACCTAAATTTTCATTGGAAATATCAGTATAATAATGAGGTATTTTATCTGTAGAATTGTGTGTGCATGGATATATATATAGATAGATAGATTTCATAGCTTTACCACTGAAAAGGCCAAGAAACAATAATTAATCCAATAGCAATAAGCATTAGTACCCAGATTGTGGTCTTGAATTCATAAAACAAATGAGGGTTTCTGAAAGCATTACTGATTCCAAGTCTGGGGTAGGACATATACAATGTGAACCTGGACATTTGATATCAAATTATCAAGGAAATTATCAAAAATTACTAGGGCATTACAGGACGGTTCAGAAGCCAACCTGAGAAGAGTCCTATTGGCCAAAGAAAGGACAATTTGAACTTAAAAAAGAAGAAGTAATCACTGCTATTGATTGAAACCTTATCAAATATGTTAAAATCATGAGGTCATTATGTTATTTTTTAAAACAAAGAATTGGTCACCTTCTGAGGGGGGAAAGGAATCAATTTATTCTTTTGAAAACTAGTGAATAGAGGGAAAGAGCCAAGTACTTATCCTACCTTTTTAAAAATTGATTTTTAGATAGGAAGGGAGAGCGCAAGAGAGAGAAAGATTGATTTGTTGTTCCACTTATTTATGCATTCAGTCATTGCTTCTTGTCTGTGCCCTGACCAGGGATTAAAATGGCAACCTTGGCACATCAGGACTAATCAGCTGAGCTACCTGGTCAGGGCCAACTGAACTACCTGGTCAGGGCTATCTTACCTTTTCCATATAAATTCTACCACTAGGTCACCAAATAGATGAGATGTGTCTCCTTATAAAAAGTGTTCTAACTGTAAGTGAAAAAGACATAATGAAATTTGAATACCACTATTTTGTAACCCTCAGTAAATTAATGGATGTAGACATTAGTAATACTACAAAAAGAGAATCAACCAGACTTTATGCAACATAATGAAAGAACACGACACAACCTATAGTCTTGCCCAAAGGGTTAAAACCTAAATGTGATGAAATCTCTGAATTCAGCTGGCAGTGTGCAGGACAGAGAAACATGAGACGAAGCACCAGGATTATGAAACAGCAAACTCCAGGCTGTGGGAAACTCTGCAAGTCAAACATCTTGGATTCTTCAAAAGATAAGTCATGAAGAAGAAAATAGAAAGGGTGAACCTATAGAATGAGAGAGATTTAAAAGACATAGCCAAAATGTCTTTTAATGGGCAAAAATATAGTGTCTGTGGGTGTGCACTTGGATCATATAACTATAAAGAACAATATAGAAATGAGTACCGTGAGAATCAGAATGGTGTATACTTTTGGGGGAGGGAGGTGGTTTGAAATTAAGATGAGGCACATAGAGGGCTTCTGGAATAGCTGGAAAATTCTATTTATTGATTTGGGTGTTGGCTATAAAAATATTTGACTTATAATAACTCACTGGGGTATGCATTTATTTTGCATTGTTTTCTAAACCTTTAATTTTACAATAGGAATGATTTAAAGTAACAAAAAAACATTTAACATAAAGGATAGCTATTACAAGGAGAATTCCAACAAGATTCTCTCATGTATATTATTCAAGATTGATAAAGTATTAAAAGGAATATTTCCAGATTAGTATACTTAGCAAAGAGAAGAAAGAGGGAAAAGTAGGAAAAGGCAATAAAGAACCTGGTAAAGTGGAAGACAAGAAGGGTAATTTCTTAATCCCAAAATAAATCCAAGAAATATTATGGGGTTTAGGAGAATGTTTTTCTCTAAAGTGAGCTTAGATGTTACATAGAGAAATAAATCTTTATAAAGCCCCAATCACTGGGAGAGCCTGGCCCTTTGAAACTCAGAGCCTAAAAATTTTCTTGACCTATTCTAACCTTGTTTCATTATTGCTGAGAGAAGTTAAGAGAATTATATATTTAATGGATTATTGTGAACATCACTGCTAGGCAAATTATCTTTAAGTGAAAAAAAAAAGAATGCCAACCTATATGAACATGCATTTCCGGGCACACCTACAATGTGGTTAGGACAGACAAATTCTAACCTGCAAAATGCATGCCTGAAAAATGAGTATTCTTCCTTTTCCTTCCCTTCTAGTTGCTCCAGTATCTTAATGGCTTCTCTTGTCCATCATTCCAAGTGGCAAGTGACCTGGTGAACTCTCATGTTAGACCATCCAGATTAGTCATTGCTTATTCTACTCCTCCCCTCCTTTTTTTGTTCATAATTCCTATTATCCTCCCCTTACTTTCCTAATTGTAAACCAAACCCCTTTGTCTGATTTTTCTTCTCTCTCGTTATTAGAGTAGAAAATATTTGCTATTTAGGAAGTTGAATGCTTTAGTATAAAGATGTTATGTAAACCTATTAAATAAGGTCAACAGAAGGCAAAATGCCTACTTGGTATAGAAGCAACTCCCATTTTGAGTCAATGAATGAATTTCAAAAAAGAAAACACTATCAAAGTTTAGAATAATGAATAAAGCTCGTTTATCAAGTCAGTGTAAAACTTCAGTTTACCCTTTTCAAACACCTATGAAGGCTTTGGGAACTGTCAAAAGTACCACAAAGTGATTCTTCCCTGTCTATTGCTATACCAGTTTTCATCTTCTATGCAAGCACCTCTCACAGTAGAGGCTGCAAATGCCAGTGACCCATTCCACCCCAGTTAGCAAGGGCCAGGCTAATTACTTGCTAATGGGACCAGCAAGGGAGTCAGCCTGCTCCAGGGTGAAAGTGAGAGCTTCTAAGAAAGGCCTGACTTCCCTGTTTAAGGAATGGTAGGGGAATTAGTGGTCCCTGCCTTTGGTCACAGTTGTGTGAGGACACAGTGTCAGCAACAGTGGCAGCTTTTTTCAGTTAGGAGAAGAAAAGCTTAAGGCTAAAGTCCAACAAGCTGAGCATGGTAAAAGCTTAAAACAGCCTGAGACATTGATAGCATTCTTAAGCTGCTAAATCAACACATTTAGTTGAAAGTTTTGTTGTTTGTAGTTGGAAACATCCTAACAAATATATACTCGGATAACACAGGTAACCTTCTGGGCCATCAACATGGACAGGGACTGTTCATCCCAGCAAATGAATGTAATGGGGCGGGGGAGTTACTGAAGTGTACTAAGTACAATTATTCTTTTTCACCTAGTTTTACAGACTTTGCTTTTATAAGCAAAAATATATCTAATTTCAGGTAAATAGACTTCACAGGCAAAATATGATTAACAACATTAGCAAAAGTTAGAATTATATTGGTTAAATTATTTATACTTTATATTCTTCATAATCACTATTGAAACATGACTAATCTAGAAATTATGGTTTTGTCATAGAAACAGTTCAGAACAGACAGATGCTTTGTCTCAATTTTCTTTATAAAATAAAATGTTTTTATTATAAATAAAACATTTTTAGTTTTGTTTTTTTTTTTTCAAACAGTTATTGGTACTTTTTTCCCACTTCCATGATCAACAATAACATCCTGGAAAAATAAAGGACTTAAAAACCTGTATAACAACTCTAAAATACACTTGGGTCTAACCAGATATAGACTGAAAATAGATAGCAATATTGGAAGTAGAAGTTACTGAGACCTGATTTAGAGCAAGAGAATGAGGGGCAGGCAGAGGAGGGAACATGTAGCACAGCAAAATATGAGACTGTTATATTTACTCCCTTAAAATTTTTTTTGACTTCTTTCCAAAAATACATGAAAGAAAAGAGATTGAAGAATTTTCTGGATAGACTGTGACCACTGGGGATATTCTGAGATTCGTGATCAGTAACAGAAACGACGTGAGAAAATTCCAGTTTTAATTGAATAGAAGGGCTCCTGAATCATACACAAATATATTTTTTTGATTTTTCTTTTTAGATTGGTTTTGTAGAGAGAGGGAAGGAGAAAGAAAGAGAAACATTGATTTGTTTTCCTACTTATTCACACATTCAGTGGTAGATTCTTGTATATGCCCTGACCAAGAATAAAACCTGCAACCTTGGCACATTGAATAATGCTCCAACCCAGTGAGCTACCCAGTCAGGGCATACACAAATCTTTTTCACTGACAATAAATGACTAAAAAAGCAGTGAAAGAACTTAAATGAAAAGAATATCTGTAGTTTATAGTTTTCCCTGAAAAAAAGCATACTTTCAAGTATAATTATTTCACTGTAAATTGTCTGGTGAAGGGAAAAACACTAGACTGTAGAGAATAACTGATTAAGAAAAATGTTTCCTAAGTTTGTGTTGGCAACAAAGAAAACTTTGGCAGAGGTTCCATAGGAATCAAATGGAGTGAAGTGGTGAGATTGGATGGTGTCCAGGTAAGAGATAAACTAGGGCCCCAATGCTGGGAAAATGTATTTACAGTGCAATCCTAAGCTTACTTGCTGCATTTTAAACCTATTGCTTCCTTACTCTTTTTTTTTTTTTCGGTGGAGAGTCAGTGGGTTGGAGCCTGGGGAATCTCCCAAAGTGGCTGCAAAGGCAGTGGGGGAAGGTTTTTATATGGGCACACACAAAGCTAGAAGTTTCAACAGATGGGACCCGAGTGTGGGAAAAAACTGGCAAGATAATTGGGTAGGAGAAATCCCTACCCTATTACGGGGCTAGACTGGGTTGGCGGGGTTCATCGGGGAAGGCAGGCAGACACGTAATAGAAGTCAACATGGGGCAGGGGAGATGCTGGACCAAAGGGGCCTTTCAGTTAGCCTGGGGAAAGAAGGGATTGGCCGGAAGGCAGACCCACCCAAAGTGTGAAGCATTTGGTCCACCCAACACTCAAGCTAATGTAGATCCAGGGGACAAAGAAATGCCCTCTTGCTCGAGGCTGGCTTGCACAGGACCTGCACTTGCACAGTGGACTCACCTGTTCTTTCCGCAGGCCACATGGCCTTAGCAACCACATGGCCCCTGGCTTCCAGGAAGGAGCCTCTCTCCCCTCTCTTGCCCACCTGGTGATGCACAGGCTGGTGGCTTCACATGACCTTGCCGACCTAGCAGTCACGTGGCCCATGGCCACGCAGGCTCCGCAGGCAGATCCCAGGAGGAAGCCTGACATGGACGGCAGCCAGGAACAAGCTGAGCTACAGCTACATGACTGCTTATCAGCTGCCTGTGGGCTTCAGAAGACTGTGCTTTGGAATGGAGCAGGAACTCTCCTGCGCACCGGCTTTTCCGTGGGTTTGCTGACAAGATGGGCTTTGAGATGGGGAATCCACCATTCTCCCAGGTTGTGCAGCACCTGCCTCCCCACAAGTTTGGTTTTCTTGGCAGCGAGCAGACGAAACTCCTTTTTCTGTTCAATAACATGGTGAGCCGTTTTTCTATATCCCAGTTCTTTAAGTTGATTCTTAGAAAACTGTAACTCTTCACTCAAGGCCAGCATGGCTTGGTTGGGCATCATCCCAGTTTGGACACATGCGTAAGTTGTGGTTTCAGTCCTTGATTGGAGCACAACCAATCAATGTTTCTCTCTCTGCTTTTCTCCTTCCCTGCTCTCTAAAAAATCAATAAGCATGTCCTTGGGCAAGGAAATAAATAAATATATAGGAAAGCTATAACTCTTCAACCTTCTTTTCTTTAGATTAACCAAGTACATACATCAATCTTTGCCCATAGATAATATTTTCCAGCCACCACCAACTAATCATCAATCACTTTTGAATATTTTTTCCCAACGCTAATACAGTATGATCAAAAAACTATTTGCCTCAGAATCCTAAATGTATACACTGGACCTATTCAATAAGTCTCTGTGGAGATAGTTGTCAGGTGGGGGGCTGGTCCCCGCTTCTTCTCTGTATATGGCTGGCCCTTCCCCTGGGGTCTGCCAACCACCAGCCTTGAAGCTAATCTTGTCCCAGAACCAGGAACACTGAGCCCAGGGGCAACAAACATAGGGGTCCTGAAGGAGCCGCGGGTGTTGCCTGTGGGAATACTGCCTTGTTGTTCTAAGGTACATACAGCCATCTTTGCCTTTGTCTTAATGGGTGTATAAACCTGCCCCTGCTGTAAACTATGAGCTCACCTGCTCTCCTGCTCTCCCAGGTGGGAATCTTGCATAGGACCACCACCTGCCCCGCCCAAGGAGTTGCCCAGCCTCTGGGTCATTAGCCTGCTATTGCGTAAAATAAAGCAAGCCAAATCTATTGAAGGTTCTCTCTGTGCAGGTTTTCTTCGCCACCAGGCCAGAGGCAGTCTCCGCTATATCCAACCTGTAGGTCTGCTCAGCCAGCCCCTGTGCAGATCTAACAATAGTGCTCTTAATTCACACCAAAATTTGAGAACCGCTGCTTTAGAGAATTTCATCCTCTATTGGAATCGAAATATTTGATTAAATTTGACCAATTTTTTTTTTTTACAAAAGGCTTTAGCAAGTTAGTGTAGAGAACATATAGCCTATTTCTTGATAATATTTTTATTTTAATCCCTCCCAATATCATTTATTCATACTAAAAAACTATTTTTCAGTTTTGAGATGATTATAAAAACTCCTAATGTAGTATATGGAAAGTCGAATTTAAAGTACTTCCTACATGAAATATGCTAGGAAAAACATGATCCCACAAGTCAAGTTCTATTTTTTCTTCTTTTTTTGAGAACTCTCAAATGGGCTGTGTTTTTTTTTTTTTTTTTTTTTTTTTTATATATATATATATGTAAAATTCTAAAAGTGGGAATTTTTTAAAGGAAGAAATTATAACATAATTTCTGTAATCTTTATGGCACTGGCAGTTATCATTGAAGTAATAGACTAAATCTTTCTTCATGAAAGGACCCAAAGGACTAAGATTTTCTCTATTTTCTTCTAATTTGTTTAATTAAATGTACTACCTACCTACAAACCAAGTGAAAGCTCCTAAATAATTTCTGGCATGAGCTAAATATTACTTCTGATTCATAATGACTGGTAACACTATGGCAGTTATGGAAAATTAAGTTCTAGAAATAAAAATATAGAGGCAGAAAATTGATTTGTAATCTTTTTCACACAATGTGGAAATGGTTAAATGGGATTAAAGCACTCAGGTCACTAAAATAATATAAAGGAAGCCCTTTATTATGCATTGGCCTTTTCTCAATAAATACATGTCATATTATAGTGATATAAGTTACTTAAAATGTACACACAATACTTTAGCTATAATTACAAACTTGTCTAAAGTGCTACTTATTATCTGTCAAGCATGAAACTTGTAAAACTCAGTTTAGTCATAATGCTTTTGAATCACTTGGGTAAATATTAATAAGGAATACTTTGGTCTCTACCTCAGATGGGCTGACTCTGGAGGGTATGTCCTGGGAATCTGCATTTGCAATGCTATACATTTACCTGTGACCCACACTACTAGCATTCTGGTGAGAGTGCTAACTTCTTCATTCCCTGTGAGAAGGATCAGTGCTTCCTTCTGGGGTCTTTACCAGGGGGCCACAGCTAATGTCTGTAGGTACAATTGGGCAACTGCTTCAAAGAGGCAATGAATTTAGTCCTTTTCAGTAATCCCTTTTGGTGTAGAAATTTTTGGGCTCATATTACTATCCAGTTACAGTTGTCTTGTGTCATCTGGGCAATGATGAACCCAATTATAACTTTCTCATCTTAATCACTCACTGATGCGCAAACATTTTCTCTATCTTCTAGTGGAGAGATAGAAAGTCTGTGTAATGTCCAAGGAGGCTTTCAACACAAGGTTCTGCAGGTGCCCTGCTTGTATGGGGTTTTGTTTAATTAGTTTAGTTTTCAGTCCTAGAAAAAGATACACTGTGATTTAAGAATAGACTGCAATAATGAGTGCTTCTCTGGAGAGGAAGCGATATTCCATGATGATGTCAAAGAACCTACAAACCTTCCTAAATCTAACCACACTCCTGATTCTGTCTTCCCATATTTCTCCTTCTCACTGGTGCTTTTGCCATCACAAAGAAGCTTAGACATAAAGCTCATCTGTTAACATCTTTAACAAAAAGTACTGGCCTAAATACCCTAAAGATCTTTCTACAGCTATAATTTGACTTTGAAATAAGATTTTTACTAAAGATTAAGTATAGTGCTTTCTAAGCTATGTATGATTGAGATGTTAATAGATTGTTTGGAAAAATAATTATCCAGCTTAAATTTAGGTAGAGAATATGCACAAATCAAGGATCTCACTCAGATCTCTTAATACTGAGAGGGAAATTATTATGGAAACAATTTAGCATCGGTAGAGTAAAAATGAATCCTTTGATCTAAACACTGGGTAGGGAAAGTTAAGCAAGTTTTATGTTCACTATCTACTGCTGCATAACAAATTACTCTTAATCTTAGCAGGTGGAAAGAATACACACTTACTATCTTACAGTTTTTGAGTGCCAGGAACTTAGGAGCAGCTTAACGAGGTGGTGCTAACTCAGTGTCACTCCAAGGCTGCAATTAAGGTATCAGCCAGTGTTGCAATCATCTCAGAGTTCTACTAGGAAAGATCTGTTTATGGACATAGGTCTCTTTACAGGGCTGCCTCACAACATGGTAGCAGGCTTCCCCTGGTGTCAGTGATCCCAGAGAATGAGAGAGAGAACCCAAGATAGAAACCACGGTGTTTTAATAACCTAATCTTAGAAGTGACATTTTATCACCTCTGCCATATTCTATTCATTAGAAACAAGTCCACACTGCAGGGGAGAGGATTGCTTTGACAACTAGACAATGGCATGAGTACCAAAAGATAAAGGGGATCATTAGAAGCCATTCTAGAGGCTGCTTAGTACAAATTTCTTGACTGCAGGACTTTTAAAGTATTTAGCATGCTCTTCATCATTGTGAACATCCAAGGTGGGGGTAATACAGTAAGCTATATTTTCCCAACTGTTTAATCTTGGAATCCCTCCAACTGCTCTCATTCTGCCAATTTATCTATGTGTCTAGTATTCTAAGAACTTGCTGTTCAAGGGCAATCCTTAGACCACCAGTGAGTTTTTTAGAAATACAGAATATCAGGCCCTACCTCAGACCCACTGAATTAGTGGTAATATTCCTTGTTGCATAGACTACTTTATCTGCTATTAAGATAGCCACTCAACTTTCTTTTGATTGGTGTTTGGAATATCTTTTTCTATCCTTTTCTTTTTAACTTATGTATTTTTATACTTAGGGTGCATTTCTAGCAAATAACATATAAATAAGCTTTTCCAGTCTGACAATATCTGCCTTTTAATTGTGGTTTTGAGGCCTTTACATTTAATGGCATTATTGATAGGATTGGCTTTAAATGTACCATCTTTTAAGATGTTTCCTATTTGTCAATTTGTTCTTTATTCTTATTTCCCCTTATTCTTGCCTTATTTTGGATTTTTTATTGTTTCATTTTATCTCCACTATTGATTTATTAGTTGTACCTCTTTAAAAAAGATTTTAGTGGTGGATGTAAAGTTTACAATATACGTCTTTAATTTATTGCTGTCTATCTTCAAGTACTATTATGTCACTCATATATAGTGAAAGAACTTTCTGGTAGTATATGTATATTTCTTTCTACTCTTCTTTTGTGATACTGTCATTCATTTTAATTTTACATAAAATTCCCAAAATACTACAACTATTTTCTCTTTTGACAATTATCTTTAAAAGTGATTAAAATAATTTGAAAAACTTATTTTTATCATTTCTAGAACTACTTTTTTTTTTTTTTTAGATTCAGATTTCCTCTTCCTGCCTAAGGATTTCTTTTAACATTTATTGTAGTGGAAGTCTACTGGAAATGAAAAAGCTTCATTCACTTTCATTTTTTGAGAAATATTGTAGGGGGATATAGAATTCTGGATTGACAATATTTTTCTTTCACTACTTTAAAGATGTCACTCCATTATCTTCTGGCTTGCATGGTGTCTAACAAGAAGCCTACTATAAGTTTTATTCCTCTTTTTGCAATGCATCATCTTTTTTCTGACTGCCCTTGAAATTTTTCTCTATCTTACGTTTTCATTAACTTTGAAAAATTCTCAGCTTTATATCTTGAAGTATTTCCCCTGCCTCATCCTTCCTCTCTCCTCCTTCTGGGACCCCAGTTGTGTTTGTGAAACTATTTGACATTGTCTCACGGCTTTTGAATGCTCTGATGCTTTAAAAAAATTTTTTTTTCTTGCCTTGAGTTTCAGTTTGGATAATTTCTATGATTTCTTTTAAGTTCATTGGTTCTTTACTCAGCAATACCCAGACTTCTGAAAGCACATTGAAACAATTCTGTATGTCTAATAATGTATTTTTAATTTTTTAGCATCTGTATTTCACATTTTTAATAATTTTCATCTCTGCTGAAATTCCCTATGTGTTCACACATATTGTCCACCTTTCCACTAATTTTTTAAAAATATTTTATTTATTATTTTTAGTTAGGGGGAAGGGAGAGAGGCAGATAGGGAGAGAAACATCAATGTATGGTTGCCTTTCACCTGCCTCCAGCCACAGACCTGGCTGGAGACCTGGCTTACAACCTGGTTATGTGCCCTGGCTGGGAATCAAACCAGTGAACTTTGGGTTTGCAGGCCAGCACCTTACCCACTGTGCCACCAGCCAGGGCTGTCCATTAGATTTTTTAATGTATTAACCATAAGCCAACATCTGAGTCATTTATGAATATAGTTTTGGTGATTGATTGTTTTAGCCCTTAAGAATAGATTTCTCCCCTGCTTTTTGGGGTGTCATCATTTTTGATTGAGTAATGGATCTCATGTGTAGAAGAACAGCAAAGACTGAGATAAATAATATTTATACCCAGAAATAGGCATACCTCTTCTGTTCAGGTCAATAATGTGAGTGAGTGAGTCAGTGTACTCAGGAGTTGAGTTGAGTGTGGGTTTTATTGATGTTATCATTACCTTTGGTGTACCACAGGGTTCAAATTCTTCTGCTTTTCCATTGTGCTTCATGTGGGGCATGGAGTGCTAGGGAGTCTTTCTCAGTGTACCCCCACTTTCAGCAGTTTTGTTACAGAAGGAATCTTTCCCCACACTTTTTTTCTTCTCATGGAAAACTAGTATTGCTTGTTACCGGTACTAGGCTTGTCTTGGGGCAAGGGCACATACTCCTGGTCCAGCCTTGGTCTTAGGCAGGCCCTGTGTACCTGAGCCAAGAAGTGGGGCTTTCTCACCATTTCTGCCCCTGGTCCATTGCTGCCGAATTCCACCATATGTGTGTGATGTATCTGGAATGAGAGGGGGTTTCCTAACAGTACCCAACTTTTACTTTTTATCAGTTCAGAACACTGAGCCCCAGTGTTTCCTGCTGCTTCCCAAGGGGCAGAGAGTTCATGCTTCTATCTTTTCCCCGGAAGCAGTGCATTTTGCCATAGTCCTGTTGGTGGTAGTGGTTTTTGCCTCTCTTTCAGTGGCTTTAAGGTTTTCATGTGAGAGAAGGGTTTAGGGATAGATATTAAGAGGAGTTTCTTGATGGCCCCCAATAACAGAACTATTACCTTCTAATATTCTTGTTATCTCTGGGAAAATATTTATTGCTATTCCACAGAGAAAAGTGTGGTATTTTAATTTAGCTTCTTCACAGATATTTATAGCACTTTAAATATTAATTTAGTATGCCTGCTCTTTACTTCTCTACCAGATACAGCAGCAGAAAAACAATTTGTCATTTAAGAAACTACCTGTTTCTTTTAGCTACTTTCCAGTATAGTACCACCCAATACTGAACTAACTCAAAATCATTGTGGTTGGGGAGGAATCATTGTGCAAGAGGCAAGTGAATACCCAGGTTCCCCATTTCTCTAGAGATAGTCTGTAGGGCCAGACAAGGTGGGAGTTCAAGTAACAAGTTAACTTGTAAAAATCATTCCCCAAAGAGTCCTTAACAAGAAAATGTCTGAGCTTTCTAAAAGCCATATATCAGTGTGCCAGGGGTTTGCGGACAGTTGGTCAAACGTTTCCTTTAAGCCAGGGAAAGGGGACTGAATCCTCCTCAGACTTTAAGGGAAAGTGAAGCTGAGCTAGTTTTAGAGGGTGCTTACTGTCATAGTTGGGTTCTCTGAGGTATCCCAGCAGAAGACCATAACTAGAAAAGAGGAAATGACCTTTTATTCCAGTAAATGTTTAATATGAAGCATTGAATCACATTAATGGGTTTCCGGGCCGTAAGGAGGATATGTTCTAAAAACAAACAAAATACCTACAGTATATTAGTGAAGGTTGCAAGTTCTATACTAATAATCAATATTAATATAGAAACCTGGCTGGGTGTCTCAGTTGTTTGGAAACGCCATCCAGCACACGAAAAGGTTGCAGGTTCAATCCCCAGTCATGGTGTGTATGGGCGGCAACTCATCTGTTTCTCTTTCCCTCTCTTCCTTTCTCTAAAATCAATAAACATTTCCTTCGGTGAGGATTAATATATATATATATATGTAGTTCTATACTAATTTTTTCCAGTTTGAGATAAAATTGCCACACTATTCATTTTAGGTGTACAACAGAGTGGTTTCATATATTATATATATATTTAAAAAATGGTCATCAAAATAAGTTTAATATCCATCACCTCAGTTATGTTTTTTTGTGATGAGAATTTTTAAGAGTGACTCTAACTACTTTTAAATATAACACAGTGTTATTTTCAGTCACCATACTGTACAAACACATGGGAAGAACTTCTAACTGGAAGTTCACACCTTTTGATCACCTTTACCCAATTTGTCCTCTTCTCCCCACCCCTTTTCTCTAGTATCCACTAATCTGTTCCCTGTTTTGTTTTTTTTTTAATGCAAGGTAATTTTAATCGGTAGGTTTTATTGGTGAAGGAACATTTTTCCAGCCTCCTGAAATGTGGGGTGTTTTTGAGTTTAGACATACAAGTCAACGTTATTTAATTAAGCAACCAAATTGCCAATTTGTCATTGTGTGCTACAAACAAGAACATGAAACCCAAAAGGAAAAAAATACACTTTTACTTATGAAAAAGGATGTTGCTGACGGGCCTTCCCCTTCACCGGGGTATCACTGGCGCGAAGTGAGAAAGGAGCCCTAAACCCCCTGAATCACACACAGGTCAGGCGAATTTTAAGCAAAAATCACCCAGCGGCTCTTCCTTCTTACAACCTCCAGCCCAGAGCTGCGGCAGGTGGCGTAGGCAGAGCGCCTCCCAGAGACGCGCACGCCAGAGGGAGCCCAGAGCCTGCGACGCTAGACGCACAGTGGAGGAGGACGTGCTGCGGCGTGGGGGAGGCGGGGCTGCGGCGCGGGGGAGGCGGGGCTGCGGAGCAGGGGAGGCGGGGCTGCGGCGCGGGGGAGGCGGGGCGACGCGCGTTTCCTCCCTCCCGGCTCCGGGAGGCGGGGCCCCCACTTTTCCCGCCTGAGGAACGCATCACAACCCCCACCCCACCCCCTCTGCCCCTAGACCCCGCGCTGTTTCCACTGCTCTCTCCTCAGACCAGCCCCGCAAAGGGTCTAGCCGCGCTGGGCAGCGCGAAACTGACTTGCGGGCGGAATGCGGCGGCCCCCAGGGCCGTGGTGGCTGCTGCTCTGGCTGCCGCCACTGGCCACACGGCCCGCAGGCGTGGTTCGCGGGGAGGAGGAGGAGGAGGTCACGGCTCTGTCAGGTAACGGGACTCCCAGTGTGCAGGTCGGGGCTCGGGCTCACCCAGCCCGGGCGGCGAGGCCTGGAGCCAGTGGGCGCGTCCCCGCCCTGCGTCGAGCTCTCCTCGCGGGTGTGGCCTGTCCCCGGGCAACCCGACCTGGCTTCCTACCTGCTGGGGCCTCCCTGACCTCCGCGGGGGGCTTGGACAGGATATGCTTTTAGGACCAGAAGCAGCGGCAGAGCTCGAAGTCTGGCCCAGTTCTCTCCTTTCACGGAAGCATCGACCTGAGCTGAGATGTTTTGTTTTGCCCCACGCCACATGTCTAGTGGCTGGCACAGCTGACCCTAGGCGACTGCCTTGCAGCGCAGGGCCTCGCCTAGCACATCCATTTAGGTTGAAAACCTTGTTCTGTATTTAGCTTCGGCTTTCGGATAGGAGCCAAGTTCCCCAGCCCCTGACTAGCGCTGTAACCTAAGGAGTCACGTGACTGGCCACATCTAAAACACTGATAACAAGGAGACAGACAAGGAATGGTCGCTGCCCATACTGTTGCTGTGGGTTGTATGTGCGGTTCTTTCCAGAGCCTGGCACAGAAGTGGATGTCGGAGTTGTAGCTCCTGAACTGCTACTAATTTGCTATGAGCTTAGCATTTCTATTTCATTTTTCTTCCATAAAAGTCTTTTAAAAGATTTCCTGGAATCACTGCCCACCAATTCTCTTTCTCTCTTTCTCGCTCTTTCTCTCGGTCTCTTTGTCTCTCTGTCTCTGTCTCTCTGTCTCTGTCTCTCTGTCTCTCTCTCTTCCTTTTATTGAGTCCAGAGAGAAGGGGAGGGAGGAGAAAGAGGCGGGAAACATCAATCACTGAGGACGGAAAAGAAACCCTGGCGCTAGCCAACACCGGAAACAGCAGCCTGGGACCTTTCCGGTTTGTAAGACTTAGAGCCACACTGGCCACCTCTGGTTGTAAAGTAGGCGACCACGTGTAGCCTTTTAGCCACCCCCACCCACCCGCCCAGGGGTTAATCAGGGTTCTCTGAGGATAAAGCAATTATGGGATTCTGGCACAGCTGCCAACTAGAGGAAATCTTGGGGAGTCACCTTGGCAAACTGTTTTGTACTAGTTTACAAGAACTAGACAGACATGTATTGAGAGCTTAGTATGTGTTAGGCAGTGTTAAAGTGCTTTAACTGTACTATTTTATTTGCCCATGGTAGCTCAGCGTGGGGGGGGGCATTTATAAACCCATTTCACAGATCAGAAAATGAATACTTAATGGGAAATATGGCCAGTATATATTGATGAAGAAAATCATAGTATTTCCAAGAAGAAGGGTTTCTGAGCATAATTGCAGCCAGAACATTATAAGTAGCCCTGGACCAACACCCAGAACCTTGAGTTCTAGTACAGTAATTACATTCAGCCACCCATTTGTAGAACTGCCTTGGTCCAGGCACATAATCTTCATGGACTATAGTTGTCTTGTCAGTAAAATGAAAATGTTATATTGCTGAATGACTCCAACATTTTCCTCACCTTTTTATTTGGGTCAATTAATCCAGTGTTTTTGAGCTTTTGTTACGAGATTTAGTGTTAACATTTTGCTTGTCTATTTTTGTTAATCAAAGGCATTCCTAAATGAGCTTCTCTTCTGCCAGACACATGCAAGATGCCCACTGAATTGATAAAATTTGAACCCACAGCTAAAAAAAAAGGCAATTTATGAACCTTAGAGAAACACTTGGCATTCCAGATAGGCTTTACAACGTGGACTATGAAGAATCTTGGCTCCTATGGTGTGCCAATGACACTGCTGGAACCTATGGATTACACTAAGTCTAAGAACAGTTGCTGCCCTAAAAGTACTACTTTTAATGAGAAACCCTGAGCTCAAACGGCTGGTACAATTTTTTAAAAAGATTTTATTATTTTTTAGAGAGGAAGGGAGAGAGGGAGAGAGATACCAATGTATGGTTGCCTTTCACCTGCCTCCAGCTACGGGACCTGGCTGGAGACCTGGCTGGGGAATTGATGGTACTATCTTTTAATATGAAAGTCTTGGGTTAGGTGATACTTCCTGTTCTAACTTTCCATCTCAACCACACACACACACCTTGCCAGAGAATGGAGAGCATCTAGAGCGAAGGCCAGCTTTCTTTCACCCTATTTGGAGTAAAGTCAGGGGCAGTTGACACAGGAGGGGCAGGTCTGGCTGAGAGGAAGAGAAACTTCAAGGCAAGAATCACCAGCGGTTTGCAACCAGTGGGTGAGGTTCCTAGAAACCAGGTGTTGTCCTGTGATACAGTTCATGCCACTGCACTGAATTCCCATGCTTGAACTATAGCAATAGGCCATTTGAAACTCCAGTATTCAAATTCATTTACGGGAGAAGAAAAATCAATACTTGAAGTTAAAATCATACCTGAAAATGCCTTAGCATAGGCTGATTTCAGCTTCATTCTCTATGCGTCTTCTTGGAGAAATAAAATAATCAAGATTTATATTCAATTCATGTAAAAAAAAATACTAGCGTTGGTAGAATAGAGGTTACTTTTGTAACTTTAGTGTTGCATACTAACTGTTATGACAGTGTGGGTTTTTGCTTTTTGTTTTTCCTATTCTTTTGCTCCCCTTTTCTTGTCCCAAAAGAGAAGCAATTATGGTCCAAATAGAGAGAGTGACACTCTTAATAAGTGACTTTATTATTCTGTTATAGTTTCTCCTGAAGTATATTTTTCTCATCTGAGGGCCATGTTAGGTTACATTTTCAGGAGAAACATTGCTGAAGTATTTTTATGTTGGAGATTAAGATCTGCTAAGATTTATGGAGTGTTTGTGCTTTTTATTTTTGGTATGCTCATATTCTACAATGTAAGTAGGTTTAAGTACCACCTGCTATTTTCTGACATTTTGACTGAATTTTTTACCTTATGTATGACTGAACTCTTTAACTTAAATATATCTTGGTACATTTACGGAAACCAATAAACGATGAAAGAACTACAAAGGAGAGAGTTTAAATTTATTAGTTAAAGTAGGTGATATGCAGCTGTGCCTTTTTATATATGATAGGTAATCTTAGATTAATTCAGTATTTATAAATTGAGTGATTTTTTAAAAATTTTATTGTTATTGTATTACTTCCATCCCCTAAATTGAGTGATATTTAAAATGAATCAAGGTATCTCATTGGTTAAGGTAATCCTAACTTGAATCATCTGATAATATAAATAATTGTGCTTTGTCTTAGCAGTTGGGACAAAACTGTCCAGAAATACACTGTTCTCTGTAATTCAGGTTTATCGGAAAGAGAGCTTGCCAAGGACTGTAGGCAGTTAAGGAAAGAGATGAGCATTTCATGGCTTAGAGGCAGCAGCCTTGTTGGGGTAGCTGGAGTGAGGATAACATTCAGGCTAGGTCCCCAGATACTCCTAAGTGCTTAGGAGATGAGCCAGAGCTGGGATAGCTTGAACATCCAGATCTTTCTCCTGATCAGAATCAGGTTTGAGGAAGTGAATACCCAGGCTATGGGGTGCCCTCGAGGTGGAGACGTATTTCAGCCCCAAATGGAAGTAGCTCTTTCCTAGGCAACTGTCCTCTCCTGACCAAGTGAATGATTATTGTTGCATTTTTATGAATCCCTAGAAACTCATTGTTTTTGGGATTGCGTCATAAAGGGATTTTGTTGACATTGTTGTGGACCAGCAAGTCCTGTCCTAGTGTAATGAACCAGCTAAAGTTAAGACAGACCACACAAACAAAGGATGGCTGTAAACTGGCCGGCAGGTTCACAGCCTTCAGTGTCAGGGCTTGAGAACTCGCTAGAACTCAGATAAACTTGTGAAGCTGACTGCATTTTCTACTTCCCACCCTCAGGTGGAGACAGGGGAAGTAGAAACTGAACAATGAACTGTTTCTAGAAGATTAAGGAAGGAAGGAGAGGCCTAGGAAAGACATATCTTTGTAAACAGTCTAAAATAGTGATTTTCAACCCTTTTCATCTTATGGCACACATAAACTAATTACTAAAATTCTGCAGCACATCAAAAAGTATATATTTTGCCAATCTGATAACAAAAAAAGTAGGTGTAATTTTAATACATTCACATCAGACAGCTCTTGTGTTAGCTGTTGTCATTTTTTCACTTGACAATCTAAGGGAAAAGAGGTCAGTGCCCCATACTGAAGGGTCAGGCATTGTGTGCTTTAAAATTTTTTGCAGCACAGCAGTGTGCCTCTTGAGGCTGACCTAAGATAAAAAGATCTGGCTCTCTCTAGGAAGGCAGTAGGCCAGCCATGATAACAATCTTGATTGTTACAAGTCACTGTCTTACTCTCATCCAACTAGCCATGCCTTAAGGTTCACATGAACTCATTTGGAACTAGGCTTATGGTTTCTTGTGGCTGGGAGTTTCTAATTTCTTACATATTTAGGGATTCTTGTGTGGGTTGATTAAAATGCCTTCGCCTTAGGAGAGAAGTGATAACAAATCAGGGCAGCCAGAGGACACCATGAAATGTTAACACATTGTCTGTGATGTCTCATGCATTATATAAATTTGGCATCAACTACATCTCAAAGCCTGGAGAATTCCTGGGGAGACATTGTTTGCAACATGCTTTTAGTAGTGCTTGTATAGGTGTCAATAGGGCAACCTACCTCCTAGTACTTACCTTAATCTGGTTGAAGACTGAGGTGAAATTCAGAGCAAGTTTTTTCTAATTGTGACCTTGCACAAAATATACTGAGATACAAGGAAATGGCAGGTAGGAAAATTTGAGGTGTTTGAGGATAGGGTTGGTGTGGCAGGAGCACCCCAGCAGAGGGAATACGTACCTAGGTCCTTGGAAGGGGTGGGGATTTTATTGTGAGTTCAATGGGAAGTCATGAAGGGTTTTTAGTAGGTCATTTGTGTGCTCTGATGGACATTTTTGAAAGATCTAAGTGCTGATTAGAGAATCGGTTGTGTGTGGGGGAATCGTAGGGGCAATTCTGGAAGCAGGGAGACCAACTAGAAGAAGGCCATTACAGTAATCCAAGTGCAAGAGGACAGTGGCTTGGATAACAGAGAACCATTTACTCCTAAATTCAAACTATTGCACTAGACTTAAGTTGCACCATCTTGATCTTCAGAGTTACAAACATCAAATGATTTGAGAGACAGTCTTATGACCAAATGAAGATAAGCCTCAATTTGAAGGTAGCGTTTGTTGGCAAAGCTCAGGCCAAAGAAGGTATTCCCTTAGACCACTAACAAGGGGTTAGTTCACTGTTCTTATGGGAAGTGATTCAGCCCTTGAAGTAGTGGAGCCCACAAGGAGAGGGGACAGCAGGGAGGGACCCTGGATGCCCCAACAAGAGAAGCCCCTAGC
The DNA here is from genome assembly GCA_004026585.1 of Noctilio leporinus. Taxonomy (NCBI): domain Eukaryota; kingdom Metazoa; phylum Chordata; class Mammalia; order Chiroptera; family Noctilionidae; genus Noctilio; species Noctilio leporinus. The sequence continues at coordinate 190,809 of PVIW01002807.1, forward strand.
ATTGAGCACATGTATGGTAATAAAAGTAACTGAAGAAAGAACTGACTGGAAGTCAATGTTCCTATAATGGTCTGGGGCTGCTGGGGTCTGTGGCCCTTAGACCTCATGCTCTCCACCTGCCCCACTGGAATGTACTCCCTTTCCAACCATAGATAGAGATTCCTCTCGTTGGGGATCCCCAGTGTAAAGTTCTCAGCTCTAGCCACCTGCTTTAGACCTGTTCCTGCTCAGGGAGCCCACAGGAAGCTAGCTATGTGGAGGTAGAACAGGGGTATCAGAAGGCAAGTCCAGAGCCCTCCTTTTGGTCCTGCTTCTGCTGCTCATTAGTTGAGGTTTTTAAATGTATTTTAGTGTGTTCTTGTCACAGTTGCTCAGCTCTTCCAGGTTCTACATGGCCTTCTTTGACATTAGTCTTTTATACAGCTGGCTGCATGCAGCCCATTGATGTCCCTGAAGTGCCCTCTCCCTGTGCAGCCCTCACCCAGGAGCATTTGCAACTCCAATAATAACCAAGAATGCACCTCAGTGTTTGTTGCTTCTCTGCTTCTAGCGCCATGTGTCTGCATTCTCGTTTTGGCTCTTGTGTATAAACAGACCACGTGGGAATGCATTTTCAATTGTTAGTGTCTTGTATTTAACAGCCTCTAAAGGTTTCTTCTCAGGCCATTTTAAGGCTTGCCTCTTAACCTAGATTCTTGTAATAGTACCTCAGACTCTCGTACTCTGCAAATTTGTTGGTATATTTAAAAACATTCATTTCCTCAAAATGTTAACAGTAAAGATTAAATGATTTGACGGTGTCACAGTGGAAGATACTGGATCCTTGTGTGTCTTTTCCAGCTTTGGTAGTTTGGAGACCTTTATGCAGTTGTGGTTCAGGAAGTGGTGGCATTCACAGTGTCCTTTCCCCAAATCTGTCTTCACTTTTCTCCTAAGGCTATTTCTAGCCAGAGCAGGGACTTATTTGGGCTTATTAATATTACTCCGTAAATGGATGTTAATTGTTGACTAGTTATTACTGGTTACCAAGTTCTTCTTGACCTTTGGTATAGCATGTTGGCCTGGCTTCATCTGAGGTTTTTCTGGAGAAACAGCTGACCATGCTTTCTGTAGAGGAATGGGGAAAGGGGACAACTGGGTGTAAATACTATTTCTGTGTGCCCATAATCAATCCCTGTTGCTGTTCCCTGTTCACAGATGTAGTGGTTACACCCTACCCTGTGTCTAGAAGAATTTATTACTTTCATCTCACTTCATTTTATAATAAATTCAAGTATAGCAGCCAATAAACTCCATCACTTTCTAATTTTCTTGTGGCATTTACTACATTTACTTGCTCTAATAAAGCACCTGTCTTTCAGTATATTATTATTGTGTTATATTATATGTTAATTATTATACATTCTAGTGTATTTGTATATTATATATAACATACATATATTTACATATACACACATGTATGTATCTGCATCTGTCTCTAATCAAACTTCCCTTGGGCTGCAGACCTATCCATCTTCACTTAGTCCCACCAACCAAATTTTAGTATGTCCAACTTTGAACTCATCTCTCCAGTTCCTGCGCAAGTTTCACCCAGTATTCTTTATCTGGGTGAAGGACCTCACCATCTCTCCATTCATCAGAGCCTTTACATCATCTTGTTCTCCCTCATCTAATGAATCTCTTTCTAAATCTGTTGATTCCACTTCCTCAGTGCTCTTTAATCTGTTCTTTCTACCTTCTACTTGGCTCCTATCTTGCTGAGGTTGTTTCAGTAGCCTCTTTAGTGGTTCTTCCTCTTTCAGTCTTCTTTCCCTCTAACGTTTCATATTACTTAAAGAATGCTTTTTCTGAAACATGACCGTGTTCCTGTGACTTATTGAACTTATTATTTGCTCTTTGTTCCCTCTGATCCATTCTCTGCCCTTCCCTCCCTTGTTCAGTGCCAGGAAGCTGACTTCTATGGATTGCATCACCTGGGTTTCTTTGCCACCTGGCTTCCCATTGGTTTTGGCCAGTGAGAGGCACCGTAGAGGGGGCAGGAGAGAGAGGCTGAGATACCCATACTCTTACTCCACCATTCCACTGGTCCTCCCTTTAGCATTTAAGGCCTAGAGCGTTGAAAGCTTCCTGCTGTTGGTGGTGGTTTATCATCAGTACCTTAATGGTGCCCACAGCTTCATTAACTCTTAACAGTTAAATCCTGTTCCATATCAACAGTCTTGCAGAGACTTTGATACTTACCTAAAATCCTTTAATGCTTTGCTTTCAGCATGAAGTCCACATTCTTTAGTGTAATTGTAACCACTGCTTACCTCTTAACTGCAGGTATTGAAATGTCCTCATCCGTTTCCTACACTCTGTCCTTGGAATGAATGGCTGAACTTCTGTGATTTCCCTCATTTCCATGGTTATGTACATATTTGCCACCCCCACCCCCTGACTTCTGTTTTGTTGCCTCCAACTTAATTCTTAAGTGTCTTACTCACATATCCTCTTTTCTGGGAAGCTGCCCTCAATTCTTTTCATCTGCTTCAGGATTAAAGAAGTGCCTATTCTTTGTGCTCTTGTAGTATCCTCCAAATGTCATAAAAATATTGACACTGGACTGTAATATTTGGTCTGTCTCCTGCTAGGTTGGAAAAACTGAAAAACTGTAATTACCATGTAGAAAAATATGTATATTGGTCATAGAATATAAAAACAGCTACCATTACCCCTGTGAATAAAAGAAAGGAACATTCTGGGCAATTAAATATTTAGGAAATATATTTTCTTTTATATATCTCAGTTCCAACCTGCAGAGCTTTGAAGGAAATGGATTTAATTAAAACTTCTAAATCAGACTGTTACTGCTACAATCAAGATTCTCAAATGGAGTGGAAGTGGAAATACGTATGGTCAACTGTGCAGGTAATACTGTGTTTTTAAATCATGTTTTAGGAACAGGGAACTAAAATGTGCTAACCGAAGAGCAAAAAGTAGCTTTTGTATGACATAAACTTGTGTATATCAGCATGAAAATGACTTGAAGATCATCCACAGTGGCTCAAGAGGAGGAAGGAGTGTGTGGGAGGGGACATTAATTCTACATTTTCTTTACCAGCCTTTCTCCAAACCACTTCAGATAAATATACTATCTAAGTGAGTACAGTCAAGACAGCACCTTATTGCTTGCTTTCCAAAATAATACTATCCCAAGCTTTTCTATATAGAAATTCTGGAGTTACCTCTGATCCCAGGTATGGCCCACAATATAGTAGTTACTCTTGATAGTCCAGTACTTTTGCTCCTTCAACATTTAACAAATATTTATTGAGCACTTATTAAGCTTCAGGAATTCTAGGCTCTTAGGATATATCAGTACACAAAACAGATCCCTGCTTCTATAACGTTTACACTCTTCATAGTAGGTAAGCCATATACATCTAAAAGAGAAGAAAATTATGAAACTAGTTAAGTGCTATGGAAAAAAAAATGTAGAGTAAGGTAAGTGGATTGAGAGAGATGGGGTCAAGTTGCAGTATTTAAAAGAGTAGTCAGGGTAGAAGGTGACAATTTGAAAAAAAATTCAATAAAGTGAGTGCATTACCTAAGAAGGTATATGGGCAAAGAGAGTGCTAGTCTTTAGGAATAGCTAGTGTATATTTGTAGGCACATGATGTTGATTTGTATCATTGCTGGTAATTTATATACCCTTTGATCACTTGGTTAAGGTGGTATCTTGGCCATTTTGAGTTCTACTACTATAAGATTACTTAATTTCACCAATGTATGGAATGAATGTTTTCAGCAGGTAATTTGAGACTCTGTAGAGATTCTGTTCTTCATCACCTAGTTATATTATCCATTGATGATGCTTACCTGAGTCAGTTATCATGATGTTTGCCAAAAAGTGATTTTCCAATTCCATCATTTCTTCTACATTCATTGGTATTTTTCTATAAAGAATAATTTTTCCTTTTCCAATTTATTTATATCCACATAATCTCATAGATTGCCAGTCATTCATTGGGCTACAGTCCATTACTAGTTTTGTTTGTTTGTTTTGAAATTCAAACTATCTAGATTTGGCAGTAATAACCCTATCAGATTAGCTCCTATGACCTTTTAACTTGTGCCCATCATTTGAGCATTTCTTTACCTTCTTTCTTTCTTTTTTTAAAAAGATTTTATTTATTATTTTTAAAGAGAGGGGAAGGGAGAGAGAGAGAGACATCAATGAATGGTTGGCTTTCACCTGCCTCCAGCTATAGACGTGGCTGGAGACCTGGCTTGCAACCTGTTCTTTACCTCTGACAAGCAAGATGTTCCAGGCTTGTCTTGTAATTTCTTAGACCCAGTTCTGGAATCACACATTTTTCCAAGGAGCATTCAGTGTTAGTTGTGTTTATTCCTACTGCTATATCATTGCCATATATGTATACATACATACTTACCTATCACCTGCAAACATATCTATTTCTACCTATATTGAAAGCCATGAGTTCTGATATCTCCATTACTATTTATCAGGTTAATTCTAATCTCCCTCCTTTCCATAGTGGTAACTTTCTTCTTTGAAAAACTTGGTTCTCATTATGCTCAATATATTGATTTATTTGCCTAATCCTAGAATATACTGAAAGTAATTTCATATTTGCTAAGCTGTATCATTGTGTAAAACAAACCTAGTAATAGGAGTTCAATTTTGTTTAGTGTATTTTTATCTTTAGTTTGAAAGTGTATAGTATAAATACTGTACTCAGAAGTTACTTGGCTCAATTATTTCTATCTTACTTCAATATGGTGACATTATTCATTTTAGATATATTTGTTTTTATTTGTTCTCATTTCTGGTCTGATGTTTGTTTAGTATGTGAAATATTAATATTAATGAATACATGAAGGTATTTTCAGAGAAGTGTCACTGCCGCGCATATTCCTCTGTGCATTCCTATAAAACCCTTGTAAAGTAGCCTTATTAGTTTCTGGTATACCTTTTCTGTGTTTATTTTTGCAAAAGTGAGTAGCAATGCATATGCATAGATGATGCTTAAAGCCATGAGACTAAGGAGCTGGTTTAGATGGAGAATAGAAGAGGACCAATGACTGAGCCTGGGTCAGAGAGGAGGAAGCAGCAGGGCTGGCAGAGGAGAGAGAGAAGGAACAACTAGTAAGGATGTCCAGGGAGTTCTGGGGGGGAAAGCGTAACAAGGAAAAGGGAACGATCCACAGTGCCAAATACTGTTGATGGATCAAATAAGATGACTGAGAATGAATTGATCATTTGATATAGCAACACGGAGGCCGCTGGTGACCATGGCAAGGACAGCCTGATGGGAATGAAAGCCTGATTGGAGTTAGTTAAAGACAATGAGAGGAGAGGAACTGCGGGCTGCAGGGAGAGTGGAGTCAATAGAAGGTTTTTTAATGAGAAAATATCAGTATATTTGTATGCTGATAGAAATTGTTTAGAAGAGTGGAAAGAATGGTGGGATGTCCTTGAGTAGGCAAACATGGATCAGATCCAGTGCACAAGTTGGGGGCTTGCCCTGACAACGGAGCATGCAGGTCTCTATGGCAGAATTTCCTCCCCACAGGCCAAAAGCAGAACATGTGCCTACAGATGCTGACAGGTGGGATTATGGTGGTAAGGGCTGGTCAACGTTCTTTTCCAGTATTTTCCATTTTCAGTAAAATAGGATCACCAGTCAAGACTGAGGAGATGGAAGAGATGTTGGGGGATGAAGGAGAAGTTGTGAAATCCTTGTGGAAGAGGGACTGGATAGGAATGTGTGGTATGAGTGCCTGTAGCTTTCAGGTCCCATACTTACTGGTGGGAAGTGAGACCACTGTGTGTTATTACAGCACAATCAGTGGCACAAATGCAAGAATGGGATAGGTGGATTTTGGATGTAGGTATGACAAAAAAAAAAAGAGGGATGCAGAAGAGTCAAAAGTACATATAAAAGAATGATTCCTAATGATGCACCTTGAAATTCAGCTGGATAAGAAGGGGCTGAGTCCATCAAGAGAATGAGGATCAGAGTAAAAATGCGTGATCTACAGTAGGGCCAAAGGCTTGCTGGGGCCAGGGTACTAAAGGGGACATGCTAGAAAAATAGGAGGTAGTGGTCAGCCATTAAGATGCATGAAATACAGCCCTGGACCAGATGGCTACACAGGTAAATTTTACCAAACATTTAAAGAAGAACTAACTCCTATCCTCCTCAAACTATACCAAAAAATTCAGGAAGAGGGAAGACTCCCAAACTCTTTCTATGAGGCCAATATTATTCTAATCCCAAAACCAGGGCAAGATACAACTAAGAAAGAAAGCTACAGGCCAATATCTCTGATGAACATAGATGCTAAAATTCTCAACAA
>PVIW01002808.1:0-27966 GCA_004026585.1 Noctilio leporinus
TCTCTCTCTCTCTCTCTCTCTCTCTCTCTCTCTCTCTCTCTCTCTCTCTCCCCCTCCCTCTCCCTCTCCCTCTCTCCTCTCCCTTCCCCTCATTCTAAAAATAATAAAATCTAAAAATATATATAAAAAAGAAGCAACCAATGAATGCATAAATGAGTGAAATAACAAATCAGTTATCTCTACTTACCCCCCTTTCTCTCTCAACAATTAGTAAATTAAAAATAATTTAAAAGGAAAGACTCAGCACAATGCCTATCCCATAGCAAGAACATTATAAAAAATATGTTAAAAATAACCCTTTCTGGAGATCTGGAGAATAGTCCATGTTGGTAGAGAAGTGTTTAGTACTTAACCATAGCAAAATAAGGAGAATGTGGGTGTTTTCTACTGCTGTTTAATGAAAGATCTGTGAAGTGGGCATTTTTGGGTAAATATGGAGTGTGACACATATTTTGTTACTCATTCTAAAAGCAACTTATTTTGCTAGGGGTGTTACTTGGTTCTTGTTAGTAAAGGGTCAGATACTTGTACATTGTTATGAAAATGAACTTTTTCTTCACATATTTTTAAAGTGGTTTATTCGATTTCTCAGTGCAGTGGTTACTTTTCTTGTTCTTTTTATGTAAGTGGAATCTTAATTTTTCTCATTCAATGGCTTCTGGAAAGAAACATGTTTGTTGTTCCATGGGTTGACCTGTATGTACCCAGCAAGCAACTTTCAGAGCAATTTTTTGTTACTTTTTTTTTACATCTTCCCCACATACAGCTCCTTTTTTTTTTCTTAAGGAAAAAAGCGCTGGCTGTTGTGGTTCAGTGGATTGAACTCCAGCCTAAGAGCCAGCCTGAGAATTCCATTCCCAGTCTGGGCTCATACCTTGGGTTAGGGGGGCCTTCAAAAGGCAATAATTTGTTTCTCACAGCTGTTTTTGTCCTCCTTCTCCCTTCCTTCTTCCCCTCTCTTTAAAAATAAATAAGGTTTCTGGTTGGTGTGGCTCAGTGGGTTGAGCACCAGCCAGCAAACCCAAGTGTCCCTGGTTCAATTCCCAGCCAGGGAAGGTACCCAGGTTGCAAGCCAGGTCTCCAACCTGATCCCCAGCTGGAGGCGGGTGAAAGGCAACCATACATTGATACCACTCTCCCTTCCTTCTTCCCTCCCTTCCCCGCTCTCTAAAAATAATGAATAAAATATTTTAAAATAAAAATAACACCTTTAAAAAAAAAAAAAATAACCCTTTCTGAGCTTCTGGCCAAGAAGGAGGTGTAGATAGACACGCTGTTTCTCCCTCTACAACTAAGAAGAATACAACTATCTCAAAACTGGAGACAACCAGAAGTTCCAGAAAATCTAGCTGCATTGAAGTCCAACAAACAAAGATACAAAGAAGAAGTACTCATCCAGACAGCTAGGAGGGGTGGAGCCAGGACAGAGAGGGCCAGGTTTGGCAGCACAGGGACAGCAGCAGGACAGCAGCTGTGGCCAGCCAGTGGAAAGTGTGGTCACACATTTAAAAAAATAGGGACACCTGGGGAGTGCTGTCAGCACCAGACCAGACTGCGGCTCACAGTAAAGGGCCAGGGTAAAAATAAAGCCACATTGCTTCTGACTGTGAAAACCAGTGGGGTTTGGGGCAGCGGAAGAAACTGCTGGTATCTCAGCAGAGTCTGCTTGTTTAGAGGGCCCCCATGGTCCTAGAACGTCTGCATACCTACACACTCTGAGAACTACAACCAGGGCAATAGCTAGAGAAGCACCAGCCCCATACAGGAAGTGGGAGAAGTGTATGGAAGAGGGGCGAGTACTGAGCAAGCAGCCTTAAGCCCTTTCAGACCCCTCCCCTGCATACACCACCACAGTACTGTGAATACCTAAGCTAAGGCTCCACCCTTTACAATGTAACAGGTGTTATAGCTCTACCTAAGACACAGAGGCAAATACAGGAGTCTGTCAAATTGAGGAGATAGAGAAGTATGGCCCAAATGAGGAAACAGATCAAGGTTCCAGTGGGAGACCTAAGCAACGAGCAGATAGCCAACCTAATAGACACAGAGTTCAAAGCACTGGTGATAAAGCCACTCACAGACTTAACAGACATGCTTGAGTACAGCAAATGCAGAAGAGAAGACGTGACAGCTATGCTAAGTGAAATGAAGGAAAATCCACACAAACCAATGGTGAAGGGAAGGAAACCGGGGTTCAAATCAATGATTGGAACATAAGGAAGAAATAAACAGTCAACTTGTACAGAATGTTTTTCTTTTCAAAAAAGAAAAACAAAGAGGGGCTGAGGAGCCTCTGGGACAACTTTAGATGTGCCAACATTTGAATCATAGGGGTGCCAGAAGAAGTGAAAGAGCAAGAAATTGAAAACTTATATGAAAAAATAATGAAAACTTCCCTAATTTGGTGAAGGAAAGCACAGACCCAAACAAGGGACTGTATCATGACATATCGACATATCGTAATTAAAATACCAAAGATTAAAGATAAAGAAGAATCTTAAAAGCAGCAAGAGAAAAGAAAAGAGTTACCTGCAAGGGGTTCCCATAGGACTATCAGTGGATTTCTCAAAAGAAACTTTGCAGGCAAGAAGGGATTAGCAAGGAGTATTCAAAGTTTTGAAAAGCAAGGACCTAAAACCAAGATTACTCTGTCCAGCAAAGCTATCATTTAGAATGGAAGGGCAGAGAAAATGCTTCCCAGATAAGGTAAAGCTAAAGGGGTTTATTATGACCAATCCATTATTATATGAAATGTTAAAGGGACTTATTTTTTAAAAAGAAGATCAAAACTATGAACATTAAAGTTACAACAAACTCACAACTATCAACAACAGGACCTAAAACAAACAAATAAATAAATAAAGGGGAGGGGGGAGTGAACAATCAGAATAGGACCAGAATCATAGGTATGGGGATCAGTTGAAGGGTTATCAGCTGGGAGAGGGAAGGGGGAGAAATGGGGAAATGGTGCAGGCATTAGGAAGCATAATTGGTTTGTACAGGATAGACAGGGGAAAGTTAAGAATAATATAGGAAAGGGTGAAACCAGGGAACTCATATGCATGACCTGTGGACATGAATTAAGGGGAGTGGGACTGATGGAGGGAAGAGGAGTCCTGGGTGGAAGAGAACAAAGGGAAAATAAACTGGGACAATTGTAACAGCATAATCAATAAAATATACTTAAAAATAATAACCCTTTCTGATTTACTGACTCCAGAGATACCCCAAGACTCCCTCCGGAAATATAGAACCAAACTTCTCCCCAAGGCAGTCAGTTCTATCATGAGGGCTTCTACCCTCTGAACAAAAGGCATGTTCTAAATTGTGTGGTACATGCTCTTGGGTCTCCAGGAGTTTAGAGGAGAGGAAACCAAATAGGACAGAGCTGGAAGCAATAGCAAACTGGAAGCTGTCCGGCAAATTCAGCTCTCTAAAGAGTTTTGTTTGACAGAATGCTTTCAGTCTAGCATGTCTCTTCCAGTTTCACAGTCCCCATCCTTCCCATTGTCTTACACCCTTTCCACTTTGCTCATTTATGTTACTGGCCCAGACTTTCAGCCATGAGGTTTAGGAGGGTGAATAACAATGACAAAAGTTAGCCCTGGCTGATGTGGCTCAGTTGATCGGAACATTGTCTCATAAACCAAAAAGTCCTGGGTTCGATTCCAGGTTGGGGTACATGCCTGGGTTGCAGGTTCGGTCCCTGGTTGGGGCATGTACAAAAGGCAACCAATCGATGTTCCTCTCCCTGTCTCTCCCTCCTGTCCCTTCTCTCTAAAATCAATAGCATGTCCTCAGGTGAGGATTTTTTTTTAATAATAAAGCCCTGATAGGGATGGCTCAGTTGGTGGGGTGTTGTCCCACAAAGTGAAAAGTTGCAGGTTCACTTCCTGGTCAGGTAACCTGCCTAGGTCATGGGTTTGGTGCCAGGTGGGCCACATTCAAGAACCAACCTATGGATGTTTTTCTCCCTCTTTTTCTCCTTCCCTTCCCCTCTCTCTAAAAATTATTAATAATAATAATAACAAGCTAACTTCTATTGACCACTTATTTTGTGCCAGATACTATCTTAATACTTTAACCCTATGAGGTGGATCCTTTTAAGAGCTATTTTTGAAAATTTAATTTTATTGCTGTTGTATTACATCCAGCCCCTTTGTACTCCCCTCTGTCGCCTTCCCACCCACCCACTCCCCCCCAAAGTCAATCCCACTTGCTGTCCACATCCATGGTTCTTCCATGGATACTTTCTAATCTTTTTACAGACAGGAAACTGAGATTCAGAGAGAGAAAGCAACTAACTCGCTAAATCATAGAACTAGTAAGTAAGTGATTGGAATCAAGGTGTATGGGGCTCTAGTCTACTAAAATCTGACTAGATCAAGGGGAAGGGGGGAGGAGATTCCAAGAAAAGATGACCCCCCCCCCCCAAGAGGGAGAAGGTACTTCTGTGGAGGCAGGTTATTTATTGGAAGAAGGCAGCAGACCGAGGTGAGGAAGGCTCTGAACATAGGGAGATAAAAATATTGACTTTTGGATAAATTGAGTTTGCCCGCTTCCCTTCTCCACCCCCTCACTACCATCACCTCAGTGTCACCCTGGACTCCTTCAAGAGCCTCTTGACTGGCCTTCCACTTTCATCCCTGTACATTTTAGTATAATTCTTACTGTCATTAGTGTGACGGTTTTGAAATGCAAATAGATCCTCTCTAAATTGTCCCTGCTTAAATCCTTCGCTGGCTTGTCCTTCCGCTGAGGATAAAATTCAAAAGCCTTCAACGCGGTCCGTCAAGCCCTGCCTCTGCCCACCGGTCCCTCCTCTACCTGTCGTATTTTCCCCATTGCCCATTTTGCTGTAATAACAACACTGGCTAATATTTATTAAGGCTCTGCTCATCCTTTGGCCATTTTTCTCCTTCAAATCTTATTCAGCTTAAATGTCACTTTCTCCAAAAGACCCTCCTGACTCCCCACTCCACATAGATTAGTTTTTTCGCTGTCCCTCTCATAGCAACCTCATCTTCTTCACATAACTTAGCACGTCTGTGATTATTGCATTTCTGTGTTTAAAGAGTAAGGTCTGTCTTCATCACTAGACTATACACCCCTCATAGAGACAAGGATTGTGTTGGTTTCCGTCAGTGATGAATATATACCCAGTGTTTAGCACAGCCTCTGCTTATGGTAAGTTTCCAGTAAGTGTCTGTAGAATAAATAGATAAACTGACAGATGGGTAAGAGTCATATCTTCTTTTCCTTGGGTGGGACACACACAGACAAACATCCTGTTAGTGCTCAGTAGACATTTGAATATGTTTTGACAATGAATGCAACGATTTATTTCAGCTTAAACTTGATTGGTTTGGCTTCTCTAGGGTACCCAGGAGTGGGGCTGAGGCGGGAGGTGGGTAGGTGAAGGGCAGAGTCCAGTCCTCAGCTGGGTTCAGTCAGTCACTGAAACCTGTGGAGAGCAGAGACAGGAGGGGAAGTGGTGGAGAGGAGGGTAGTTATCAGCAAAGTAAATTTATCCTGGCACCCAGCCATAGTTCAACTGCGCCTACCTCCAAATTACTTTTTTAATTATAAATAATCAAAGTGATTAAAAAAAAAAAAAGCACAGAGACTGTTACCCACCTTCCTATGGAAATTTTCTCCTACTCCCTTCTCGGTTGTCCTGGTCACATTCCTCTCTCCCTTCTCATCCTCTTACAGTAAGTCTTCCCACATGTGTTCCCTCAAGCCTTCCCTAGCTTCCCAGCATTGAGTCTAAATGTAGTTTGATTTCTGAGCCTCAGGGTTGGAGTTCTGAATGAGTGTCCTGTCTTACCCTGGGGGACTGGGTCTTTCCTTGCAGTTAGCTATCCCATTCTCTAGGACATCCCAGACCGAAGGACTTCCTAGCTGGTGGGGTGGATTCAAGGACCACTGAGACTAGCAGCAGCTACAGAGAAGGGGAACATGGGTTCCATCACTGGGAAGGTGCCATGGCACAAGGGTACGGAGGGAAAGCTGAGAATAGTCTGGGCGGATCACCCCCATACTACAGGGGAAGTGAGCACAGCATCTCACTTGGAGGAAACTGAGAAAGAAGTACAAACGGTAACAGCAGTTACCAACATTACTGGACTCTTATTATCCTACAGATGCTGCTGTCAGCTTTGTCCTTGCATTTTCCTATTCAAAACTCACCAACAGCCCTATGAAGTGGTTTAAATAGCCCCGGTTTTCATGAAAACACTAAGGTTTAGAGAGCCTAAGAATTCACCAGCCTATGCTCAGGTGAAGATCTGAACCTGCGTTCACCCCCAGCGCTCAGGCTGATAACCACTCTGTAGAACACTCTGCTACCTGAGCCTGCAGAGCTCCATCTGATCCACCATCCAGGCCAGCAGCTCTTGAATCAGTAAATTCTTTAGCAAATCTTCATCACTGGGCTTCTTGGGTAGGGAGCTGCACAGGAGAAAGCCTCAGGCAGGCTGCCTCAGCCTGGGCCCCACCCAGAGAGAGTAAATACAGGGACTGGGACTCCAAGGCGGGGATGGGGGTTGGGGGAGGGAGTTAACACAGCTGCCTCTCAGTTACCTCAGCTTTTAAAACTCCAACCCATCTGTCTGCCAGCGTACAGCCTCCTCAGTACAGGGAAAGCCAAACTGAATTCTGGTGGGAGACATCCAACCCCTCCACCTCTACGAGAATCCCAGGATGCACCCCACACCTCTAAGAGATTACGTGGGGAATATTCACTTTTTTCGTTTTTCTTTTCCTTTCTTTCTTTCTTTTCTTTTTTCTTTCTCTTTCTTTCTTTCTTTCTTTCTTTCTTTGAGATAGAGAGAGAGGGAGGAAGGGAGTTGGGGGAGAGAGAAATAGCCTTATTTCTGCCTTCACTGGTTGATTCTTGTCTGTACCCTGAGACTGGGGATTAAACCAGCGAGCAACAGTGGTGTGTCGGGACAACCCTCCCCAACTGAGCTTCCTGGGCCAGGGCAACTTTCACTCTTCATAATGATCTGTGCCATAGAGTCCTCAGCTTCCTCAAAGAGCGGGTAACTGATTTTTAGGGGACTGGCCATGGGCAGGACGGTCCCTGCTCTACAAATACCCTTCTTGATGTGTGGCAGGGAGAAGTGGAGAAGCCGGTTCCGGAGGTCTCGCTCACTGTCCCTCTCCTGCAGACTCACTCAGTCATCAATCTTAGCAACCCTGGCCCCCAAACGCCTCCCAGGCACCCCACCCCCATTCCTCCCAGGCCTCTCCCTTAAGCTCAGGCTGACCTCCAAGAGTTCAGTGAAGACCCCTCTTTGAACTCGGAGTGGAAGGGGCTGCTTATCGGGCCTGGCCCTGCTCTGGAGTCTGGGAGAGGGAACAATGAGGTGGGGGTGGGTCAGGAGGCCCCACACCCCTCCCTCCCCTGACTCACCCCTGCTGCTCCCTGGCCTCCTTCTTCCTGTTAGATTGATGGGCCAGCTCCAGGGCCTGGGCCTCCCTCTGAGTGATGTGTTTCCAGCTGGGAAGATAAAGATTAGGGGCTGGGTGGAGGAACAGAGGGTACCCCTTCCTTCTCAGCCTCTCCACTGCTCACCTTCAGCGGCCGGCAAACAGCTTTTCAGAATCTACCATGCTGACCAAACAGCCAGGGCATGGAGAGATTTGGCCAAGGGAAGGAAGTAGGGCGAAGACAGTTTATTCAATTTCCAAAGTCTGCAGGGGCCACCACCCACAAGTTCCTGGCAGCAGCTCAGCTCCCCCTACCTCCATCCCCAGCCTCCTGGGAATCCCTGGTGAACCCCACACATCTTCACCGACGCCTCCCCTTAGAAGAAAATAGTTGGAAAGTTGCCCTAGCCCTGCCCCCGGACTGGACGGTGGCCCCACTCAGGGCCGCCATGTTGTCCAGCCCCCTGTCATCACCTAAGTGAAAGGCCCACCTGGAGTTGTGCATCATATGGAATGTGGCCACATACGGCACCTGATGCGAATATAGGAAGGTAGACTGAGGCTCGGGAAACAGGGGGTGCCTGCACCATCACTCACTCCTTCTTCCCCTTCTGTGCCAGCAGCCAGTTCACAAAGTCTTGTTGGCGGATCTTGTCCATGGCGATACTGTAATCACTGATGAAAGTCCCCTCCGCGTACCTGCGGCCTCGAGGTCCAGGGCCTCTGACCTTTGTGTGGACTCTGGGGGCCAGGGAGGGGAGAGGGATAGGAGTCAGGACATCGTGAAGGGGCAGGGGGTGTGACCGGCATAAATGATTGTCATCAACCAGGCCAACACCTGAAAACGAACCAGCCCATTTCTTGGGAGTCAGTTTTTAGGAAGGCACCCTCTCCTCCGTGTATTAAGCCACTTGGACTTTATTTTCAGCTTCATGGCCCACTTTCTGCATCCTCAGTGTGTGTGGCACTGGCTTCTGGACAAAGAGGGATCAGAGGGTCCCCTTATCCCAAAGGACTGAATCACAGTATGTACACTCAATGCCCCTTGGTTGGTGGTAGACCCTATTTATACCCTATTTTTGTGAACTGAATGAGGAAACCAGGAGGCAGAGAGGCTCATGGAGCACACAGCATAAGTGTCGGGTCCAGGATTTACCTCCAGGTGGTCTGGGCCTGGGCTATGTTCTTAATGTCTCCATGTCTACATGACATTGTCTCTCCTTGCCCATGTCTCTGACAGCTGTGTCTCAAATTTACGTCACTGAATGTACACGAGCATAGAGCTTGTCCGTGCACCCAAGAATGCCCAACTCTTTACTTGGTTAGGCCTCCCTTGGTCCCCCAAACACAGAGCCCCCTGCAATGCTCATTCCTAATCATCTCTGCTTTTCCTAAGTACGCATGACAGTGTGCAGCTGGCCTAGGTGGTTCTCTGGCTGTTCTGCCCTTGGGCCTGTATGCTCCAGGAGGGCCTGTATGCTCCAGGAGGGCAGGAGGCCTCTGTGGGCCACTCCTCACACATATCCCCTGCGCCAGGTGCCCAGGAGATCCTCCACAAAATGTCATCAAATGCCCACCTAAACAAATGGTTAAGGGAGATACCGTCACCAACTTCACACACAGCTGCTGAGAAGGCCTACCAGAATCTAACTACAATCTCTCTGGATGCAACAGTAGCTCACCATAAACAGTCTGTCCTCACTTTGCACTCAGGCTGCTAGCAAAGTTTCCCCCAGAGCTTCACCCCTCTTGGCGTGCGACTCCTTCCTTTCTCACGCCTACCTTGAAAGCCAGGACCCAGTCGTCCCCCAACCCCCTTCCCTGCAGCTGGCCCCTCTCTCCTCACCCCTACCTGGAATGTCCCTCTTCTTTATCTCCTAGCACCACTGCCAGGAGCAGGGGCACCAGCAGCAGAGAGATCTTCATAGCCACCATCTTCCAAGGGTTATCTCCTGAGCTGAGAGAACAGGACTGGCATGAAGGGGCAGCACTGTGCTCAGGGAGCACCAGTAGGGCAGCCAGCGGGGCATTGCACTGCTGGCACCTCAGAGCAGAGAGGTCCTGAAGACTGGGGACACGGGGAGCTTTTCTGAGGCTGGAGCAGGATATTAGGGAGGGTGGGGAGTGCTGGGTAGCACAGTTAGTAACTATAAGGAACAAGGAATCTGGCATAGAGGTGAGCCTTCTTTTCATTTTAAGCTGGGTGTGAGTGGGGTGGGAAGGCCGTGGGGAAGGGATCCAGGCAGAAAGAAGAAGGCATGGAAGACTAGTGTGCCTGGACAGCCCAGCTTCCAGGCTCCAGCAGCGAGACAGCACAGGCATGTGGTTTGGCCAGATCCTCCCCTCGGAGCCCTTCAAAGTCCGTACCAGCCGGCCCTCCAGCGCTCAGACTGGCTTGTCACCTAAATCATCACGGCCCTCTTGCCCTAAGTGAAACAGAACCCGTCCTGTTCTCCCCTTGTCAGACTTGACTATCTCAACTCCCAGAAGTTCCTTCTAAAGCCTGACCCCTCTACTGATGGTTTGCCCCACTGCATCTAGGGGGGAGGGTGGGTCTTCCATAGAGAGGCAGAGAAGTAAGTAGCCCTTCCCCGAAAGCCCCCAAGCCAGGCTGGAGATAGGAGGCTGCCAGACCTCACCTTCCTACCTTTGTCACAGGCTATTAAAGGAGCCACCAAGCACCTTCTTATTTCTTATGCAGAAGGGGGGAAAAGTGAGGTGCAGGGATGCTGAACACCTCAGGGGTGCCCAGGTCCACTTCTCCCCAGTGTCCCCTGCCCCAGATGCTCCCTTACCAGGTGTTCTTGCAGGATCTTCTAGAAGAAGGGCAGGGCGGGGATCTCCACCTCCCAACTCCGGGCCTCCAGATCCTGCCTCAAGGAAGTCTGCCGTGCCTCTTTTATATCCCTGCATCACAAACCCTCTGATTAGCCTAAAAGCATCTTATCTCCAGAAATTAAGCCCACAGTTCCGGCCACATTAAGTCCATTTTACATGTAATAAAGTTGCCCTTTCCAGGTGACCTGTGCCGATTGGTGATTAACATTTGGGTATTTCCAGCTGCTATCTGGAGCCTGCCGGTGGGTGGGGTACCTTGAGTGTCTCCCCCTTTAACTTCCCCTCCTCCCTTTTGAGCTCAGGGCCCAATGTTCTTCTACCCCTCACTTCTTTTACTGGTGCCCTCAGTTAGAAATGATGCACCCCCCCCCCCCCCCGTAGGGGCAGATGGGGGTCAGATGACACGAGCGGGGGAAGGGGGACATTCCCAAAAATAATAGGCTACTTCTGAGTGGCAGAGGATGGAGCTGCAGTCATTTGAACCCCAGCTCTGGATAGTGGTCTACAGCTTTGGCAATGTGGCAATGTCCCCAGTGCCATGGCCAGGAGGGTGTCCCAGCTGGCTGGGGAAAGACTGGAAAATAAGAGGGTGGTGGATGGATTGCAGGCTCATGAAAGATGAAGATTCCCTGGTGGTAGCTGGGTGAACTGAGACTGACACTCCAACTGTCTTCCTTTTTAAGGGCGGGAGAGAGGAGAGAAAAGAGGCGTGTTTACGCTATGGGGACTCTGAGGGAGATGGAGTGGCTCCAACTCTACTTACCCATAAGGATTTTTGAGATCCAATTCTATCTCTTCAAGTGCTGTCTTTTCCTAAATGACTGAAGCCTGTGGTCTTGTCTCTGTCACCAGACCTGAGGTCATGTCTACTAAACTGGAGGGCTCTCCAGGGCTGGGGCTTGGTCACCTGATCACAGTGGGGACTCTCTGAGAGCAGGAGGGTGATCCAGGGGCTACAGCTTCTCCATCCTACAGCGGTTTCCTAAGGCGAAGGGCTGTGTCTACCCCTCAGACGGAGACCTATTGGGGTGCTCCCTTCGCCCTCCTTCCAGTTCCTGGTGCCTGGCCCCGTCCACAGGGACACCCAGTCTTCAAGGCACAGAGCACAGACTGCATTTTTGGTAGACCCCCAAAGCCTTCCCAGCCTCTCTGTTCACCACTCACCATGGATTCTTTGAGCCAGAAACAACCAAGCTCATGGCAATTTAGACTCTTCTAGAGGTGAGCAGGCATGAACCAAGCCAAGAAAAGCAACTGGAAAAAAGAAAAGGAAAGAAACCAACGAAACTCATGTTCTGCCCATTAGATCCAGGGGTCAGTAAAGGCCACTTTCTTTCCAGGTGAATTCCCCAGCCCAGGAGCAGCTTCAGCATGAAATTAAGTGCTTGTGTGGGATGAGAGGTCACTGAACCAGGAGAGCAATTCACCTCTGCTTCTTAGTAACCTTGACCGCCCACCGCCTATTTTTCACCATGCAGAAAGACTTGTCACTGGGCAAGGTCTCCAAATTCCATCTCCCAGATATCAATGGGCAGAGATTAGACATCCATTCCAATTTGGCTTCTAAAGGCGATGTGGGGGTGCTTTGTGATCCTGCTTCCTGTTGAACCACACAGTTAATGAACTCAGAAGAGTGTAGGTAAAACCCTGGGGGTGGAGCGTATCCAAGAAGATGGACATCATTCTCTGGTTTGGTGCCAAACCAGAGTCCAGGAAGGTTCTGTGATAGGTGTTGGTAGCTGGGAACCCAGCCTGCTTCTCTGTGGATTTTTTTTTTTTTTAAGATTTTATTTATTAATTTTAGAGAGTGGGGAAGGGAGAGAGGAAAGGAAGGCAGAGAGGGAGGGAGACATCAGTGTATGGTTGCCTTTCACCTGCCTCTGGCTATGGATCTGGCTGGAGACCTGGCTGGCAACCTGGTTATGTGCCCTGGCCGGGGAATTGAACCAGCGACTTTTGGGTTTGCAGGCCGGCGCCTTATCCATTGTGCTACCAGCCAGGACTTCTGTGGATTTGCTTTGGGGGGTGGGCTGCTCAAAAGGCCAGTTGTGCTTTAAGTCCCCATCCACCCCCTGTTGGAGGAGACCCCCTCTGCAACCCCTCTCCCTATTTCCCTTTGATCTCTGGCTGGCAGGCCATGCAGTGGAGTGGACAGACTAGGGAAATGTGGCCTGGGCCCTGAGGGAGAGAGGAATGTGGGGAAGACCAGCTGAGGAGATCAGAGAAAATGCCAAACTCCCAAAGGAGCTCACAGCTTCCCCTCCCCTACGCAGGGCATATTGGGAGGCCACGGAATGGCAAATATGGCTTTGTGAAGTTTCTGGGGATCAAAAGGGCCTTCTGGACTTGATCAAAACTGTTCAATAAAGCCCACTGGCAACTTAGGCAACCTGTTCATGCCATGATGAGAGAGGTAGGTACCCTGGTGTGCAGAACTCAGTGCAGGGTAGGGATGGAGCAGGGAGGGGAAAGTTCAGAGGGTGGCAGAGCCCTCATCTACAGCAGAGAATTTCCAGATTGCAAGGGGCCAGAGAGGACACAGGGTGAGGAGGCAGGAGGATCCCTCCAACAAGCATCAGCTTCAGAGGCTGACAGCCCAGAGACTGAGAGAGAGTTAGGTGTGGGGGCGGGGATGTCTGAGGAGTCCTGGAAGTCAAGGAATGCATGCGGAGAAGGAGTGATGTAGGACTGTTGCAAGAGAACCCAGGGGCCTGCTTCTCATACCCTCCTGGCTGCTTAATCGAAGCCCCAGGAACAGCAGGAGAGCCTTTGGGGTTTGCTGACTCTTCCAGCCAAAGGTGGTGAATCACCAGGCCACCAGCCCCCACCCCAGCCCCATGGCCTGCAGGGCCAGGGCAGACATTCCAGGCAGCTCTGTAGCCAGGGCCTGGGTGACTCAGCCCCTGGCAGCGGACTTTCTGTGTGGACTCTCTGCGTGGACTCTGTTTTGAAGTTCAGCTGGTCTTCAAGCTCACTGACTGACTCAGAAAGCAGAGTTCTTCTCTGATCTCTCTTAAAACAGGTGGCAGATTTATCCTGCTCCTTCAAAGGAGACAAGAAGTGACATGAGCTTTCATACATTTGGTTGAGTCACCTGGTTTATCTCAATTCTTAGAAGGACCACCTCCCCAGTTGCATGGCTAACACAGTCATGGTTCCAAACAGTACCTGGCAGGTAAAGATAGATACCTTCCAGAAGGATCTTCAAGAAAGAACATCACACCTACAGCTTCTCTTGGCCACCTGCTACAGGGGACCTGTTTGGAGGCACCCTCTCAGTTCTCACTTCAGCCTCTCTTGCTGTTTGCTTTTGTTTGCTGCAGAAAGAGTTCAGACCTTGGTTGCAGCCTAATCCCTGGGAGGAGAAACCCAGCAGAGAGTTAGAACTGGGAGGGGTTGCCAAAGCCTTCTTACTTTCTGGGGAAGGAAAGAATTGGTGATGCATTTAGGATAAAAGGCCAAAGGGCTAGGGGTCCCAGAGAGACAAGCGTTCTCAAGCCCCTGTCTGCCCCAGGAGGGAGCACAGCCCACAGAAAGGGAGCCAGTGCTTGCATGGGGCTCCGAAGGATGGAGCAGTTTCCTGAGTCCCCAGTGAATGCTCCCCTTCCATGTGCACACACACACACACACACACACACACACACACAGAGTCCTGCAAGGGGCTTGGGGAGGGCCTTCTGCAACTTCAGAAAACCGACCTCTCATTTTAAATTAGGGAGTAGCCTGGTTGGGTAGAGAGAGATGAGCAGCAGGACCCAAGCCTCACACCACCATCTCACCACCATGGAATTACGATTAACTTCCGGCGAAGCCTTTTCTCACTCTGAGCCTTACTTTGCTTAACTCTAAATTAGGAATAAGAAAACAAAATCTTGGCCCTGGCTGGTGACACAGTGGATAAGGTGCCGGCCTTTGAACCTAAAGGTCGCTGGTTCGATTCCCAGCCAGGGCATATAACTAGGTTGCAAGCCAGGTCTCCAGCCAGGTCTGTGGCTGGAGGCAGATGAAAGGCAACCATACATTGATGTCGCTCTCCCTTCCCCTCTCTCTAAAAATAATAAATAAAATTTAAAAAGGAAAAAGAGAACAAAATCTGCCCCGCCTATCCCACAGGTAAGTGTGAAGTTACAGTGTCTCATTAAGGTGAGGACACCCAGACTGTATCAAGCTGGGATAGGAATACCCTAAGTCCCCATTGCCCACGGTTTTGGGGATAGGGGAACAAGATAGTACAGCTTTTAAGGAACTTTGCATATCTATGCTGGCCTGGCGGCCAGGACCCAGAAGAGGGAGGAGGATACTATCTAAGATACTTTGCATATCAATGACGAGGAGATAAGGGAGCATTTCCTGAAGGGGGTAGCCACAAGGAACAGAGCCAGTCTTAAGGGAGTCGTGATGTATTAGTTAGGCCGCTGTGTAGGAGAGCTGGTCGGCCATGGAGAGGGCCCTGTGGCCCAGGCTAGGAAGAAAGTAGGCGCCCTTCTGCTCCAGCTGACTCCGAAGTCACCAAGGCCTCTGCCTTACAGACTTGGACTCCATCTGGACTCTTGGAACTTGGGACATATGGAGAGGACACCCTCTTAGGGCTTGTGCCTTTCCTGGACTTCACCAGGATCCGGTGTGTAACACGGCACATGCTTTCCTGGACTATTATACGGAAGCTGCAGACAACGTACCCCAGATCCTGAGGGAGAGAGCTGACAGGTAAGAAATGGCGAACTACTGGGCTTGGTTTAGGCTTGAGGTCTTTTGGAGAGCAAGGGACGTGCTGGGTGTTGGGGAAGAAGAACAGGGCCCTCCCCTGACCCCAGGTTGGAATATTGTAAATAAGGACCTGTTCTCCATGCTGTTGGGTCTTACACCAACGTGCCATGTGAACAAGTGCCCCTTTACTTGGTAGCATAGTGAGTGTTGGCTGTCGGTTTATTCTGGAATGATCTCCTTCCCTTCACTCTAAGGTGAGCGTTAAATATGATGAAATAATAAAGCCAGGCTGACTCAGCCCAGCACCCAGCACTTAGAAGGCTGCGAAAATTCCATAGGAGGAGCTAGAGCTTTGGAGACAGACCCACCTATGCTAACTAGTCGGGTGATGAGAGCAACTTTCGTGAGCTTCAGTTGGCCTTTCTGTAAAATGGAGAAGGTGATAGTCCTTACCTCAAATAATGGATTTGGGGAACATGGAAACCTAGAGGATACATTGTGTTATGTTATATCTTGATACATTAGTAACTTTTCGCTGTGTAACAAGGACTGGGAATGTTAGCTGCTGCTTAAAACTAGGAAGGTTGATTGTGTGGCATAGTTTGGGAGGCTCAGGAATCTGGGAGTGGCTTAGCTGGGTAGCCCTGGCTCAGCAGGGTCTCAGGCAGTTGCTGGGAGCTACCAGCTGAACTGCAATCTCCCAAGACGTGTAGGGGGCTGTAGGTCACCTTCGGAGCTCACTTCTGTGACGGTGGGCTTTCCAGGGCTGCCCCGCCACTGGCTTCTTCCCCCAGAGCACGGGCAGGCACCCAAGATGAAAGCCTAAGTACCTTTTCAAACCAAAAACTCCATGCGACTTGCCTTTACTTCAGCTCTATGTTATTAGTCACACGGTCCAACTCTGATACAACGTGGGATGGACTACACAGGAGGCAGAGATCCTTGGGGGCCACCTTAGAGGTTGGTGACCCTATGTATAGGGAGCTAAAAGTGGGTTTAAGGTGTGAGTACATGAAACACAGAATTACTAAAGCTATTGTAGTAATCATAACTGCACATCTTTTTCCATAACAACAACTGTAAACCTACTTCCGCCCACCCCTGTATAATCCTAAAAAGTGTTGGCCATCATTGTCCTGAATGTAGAAGATGCTAGATTCATTAAACAGTTCTTCTCATTGTCATAAACTTTGGCAGTTTAAAAATCCATTTATCGGCCCTGGCTGGTGGCTCAGTGAATGGAAGCCTTGGAACCCAAAGGTCACTGATTCGATTCCCAGTCAGGACACACAACCAGGTTGAAAGCCAGGTCCCCAGCTGAAGGCAGGTGAAAGGCAACCATATATTGATTTTTCGCTCCCTTTCTTTTTACCCCCACCCTCACCCTTCTTTCTAAAAATAAAGAATAAAGTCTTTTTAAAAATACATTTATCTTCATCTCTTTCTCTATAAAAGTGGGAACTGAGATGATTTTAGATCCTGAAGACAAATAAGGCCAGTAATTTCACTGATATTTCACAAAATCCAGAGTACAGATGCCAGCATGTCGAGGTCCCAGAGGATACTTGATGGTTAGGCAGCAAATACTGCATGGGGCATATTTATACTGAAAACAGTTTTAAAATTGTTGTTTATCTGAAATTCAAACTTAACTGAACATCTTGAACTGTTATTTGCCAACTCTGGAAACTCTACGTGGAAAGGTTTTTGGGTACATAGCGCCTTGGTGCCACCCCCAGGGTCATTAGTCTGGAAGTTTTTAAAACTTTTCATTTTGAAATGATTTTTTTTAAGTAAACCTTTTTTTTTTAATTTTAATTATTTTAAAAATTTAATTAATTAATTAATTATTTTTAGAATGCTGGGAAGGGAGAGAGGCAGAGAGGGAGAGGGACATCAATGTATGGTTGCCTCTCTCACCTGCCTCCAGCTACGGACCTGGCTGGAGACCTGGCTTGCAACCTGGTTATGTTGCCCTGGCTGGGAATTGAACCAGTGACCCCTGGTCTCACAGGCTGGTGCCTTATCCACTGTGCTACCAGCCAGGGCCCTGAAATAATTTAAAACTTACAGGGAAGTTGCAAAAATAATCCAGAGAATGTCAATATCCCCATATATTCAACAATTTTTAACATTTTTCTACTTACATTATTATATCTTTCTATCACTTATTTTCTCATCATTTGAAAGTAGATTGCATACATCATGTTTCTTTACTACTTAGTATTTTCATATATATTTCCTCAGAACAAAGACATTCATTTATGTAACCACAATAAGTACAATTATAAAATCAAGTAATGTAACATTGATATAAAGTCTATAGCCCATATTACAAGTCTTTTCAAGTGTCCCAATAATGTCCTTTGGGTATTTCCTCTCAGTGATTAGATGTAGCCCAGGATTGTGTATTACATTTAATAGCCATGTCTCTTTATTCTCTTTTACTCAGTTTCTCAGCCTTTTTTTCCTTCTCCCTGACATTGACATTTTTGAGAGTTCCGACCAGTTATGTTATAGAATGCTTCTCAACTTGGGTTTGCTGATGTTTCTTCCAAATTAGATTCAGGTTATGCATCCTGGACAGAATACTAGAAAAATGAAGGTGTGTCCTTCTCAAGGTATCCCACCTGGAGGAACGAGATGTCTCCCTGTCTGTGATTGATGACAATTTTGATCACCCGGTCAAAGTTTTGTTGCATTTTCCCACCGTATAGTTACTATTTTTCTCCCTATGACTAATAAGCCATGTGTAGGGAGACATTTAAAATTTTTTAAATTCAATTTTAGGGACTGAGAGGAAGGAGAAAGAGAGATCAATTTGTTCCAGAAAGAAAAGGAGAGAAACATCAATATATGGGAGATACATCAATCAGTTGCCTCTAACATGCCCCCAACTGGGGACCTGGTCAGCAACCTAGGTACGTGCCCTGACTGGGAATCGAACCAGCGACCTTTAGGTTTGCAGGTTTGCACTCAATTCACTGAGCCACTCCAGCCAGGGTCATTGGTTGTTTCTTTTATATGAGGACAACCCTGTTGTATAGGGACAATGCTCTAACCAAGTGAGCTATAGGGCCAGGGCAGGGAGATACTGTTAGACAATGCAAATACCTTTTTCCTCATCCGGCTTCCCCCGCCCTCAGATCTATTTAACAACCATTGATAATTCTTGCTTGAACTAATCTTCACTATGACAATAGAAAATGGTCGTTTTCCAGTTCACCACTCCCACAATACTGGGATTTTTAGAAAACAGCATTCTTGAGGTATAACTGATATGTAATTAACCGCACACGTTTAATTTAAAGTGTACAATTTAACCTATGTTCTCTCTCATGAAACCATCACTACAGCCATCCTCAAAAGCTTCCTAGAGCCCCTCTCTCTTTCCAACCACTGATCTGCTTCAACAGTTCATCCATTTTCATTATTGACTAGTAAGTGTATTCTTTCATCATCTGGATACATTACAGTTTGTTTGTCTATTCACCTGTTGAAGGATTTAGGTAGTTTCCAGTTTTGGGCTATCACAAATTAAGCTGCTATGAACATTTGCAGACATGTCTTTGTATGGGCATCTCTGTCTCTGTCTCTCTCTCATCCTCACCCAAGGACATTCTTCATTCTTTTCATTGATTTTATGGACAGAGGAAGGGGGAGGGAGAAAGAGAGAAACAGCGATGTTCCCTTGGCTAGGATGACATATGCTTTTCTTTTTCTTGGGTTAATACCCAAGGATTGGAGTATGTTTAACTTTTTAAGAAACTGCCAAACTGCTCTCTGAAGTGGTGGTAACATTTTATATTCCCACCATCTGTATAAAAGTTCCAGTTCCTCCACAATCTTGTCAAAACTGGGTGTAGTCAGTCTTTTTCAATTTTAGCTATTTAATAGGTAGTTATTGGTATCTCATTATGCTTTTATTTTGTATTTCACCGATGACTAATGATATCAATTATTGTTTCATGGGCTTGTTTGCCATCTGTACATTCTCTTTGGTGAAATATACGTTCAAATGTTTGCTCTTTTGGAGGGGACGTATTTGTTTTCTTGTTATTGAGTTTTGAGATTTGGGATACAAGTTTTTCATCAGGTACATGATTGATAAATGCTTTCTTCTAGCCTGTGCTTATCTTTCCTTTCTCTTAATAGTATCTTCTGAAGAACAGAAAAATTTAAAAATTTGATGTTCATTTATAAATTCAGCTTTTTATGGGGCTGTGTGTTTGTGACATCCAAGATATCTTTGCCTAACCCAAGTTCACAAAGGTTTTATCCTAGAAATCTTATAGGTTTTGGTTTTACAGTTAGTTATATGATATAAACGATTACATTTAGGTTTATGAGTGAGTTAATTTGTATATAAAATGGAGCACTGAAGGAAATGTATTTTTCTGCATATGAATATCCAATTGTTTCAACACCATTTGTTGAAAATATTATCCTTCCTTCACTGAGTTGTCTTTACATCTTAGTATAAATGTGATGTATGTATGGGTTGAATTGGCATTTTTAAATGCTTCATTGGTATAAAGGCACAAGCACAGACTTGGGGTCCAGGCATAGTTGACCTATAAAATAGGAACAATGATACTAGCCAGCTCATAGTGTTTTCTATAATTTACAAAATTCTCTCTGTCTCTTCTGCTCTTCTTCCAGGCAATGTTCTAGGGCCAGGAAAGCTGGTCTTGAGTAATGCTTTCCTCTCCTCCCCTCCCCTCCCCTTCCTTTTCTTTTTTCTTTTCTTTTTTCCTTTCTGTTCTCTTTTTATTTTTTCTCTCCCTCTTCCTCTCTCTCTCTCTCTCTCTCTCTCTCTGCAAGAAAAAATGTCTTGGGATAATCAAATATGAATTCATATAAATATGAATATATATCATGATCAGTGGTTCAGTTGATTGGAGCATTATCCCCATGCACCAAAAATTAATTCCCAGTCAGGCACATCCCTAACTTTCAGATTCCATCCCTGATTGGGAGGCAATCATGGATGGTTCTCTTTCACATTGACGTTTCTCTCTCTCTCTCTTTCTCTCTCTCTCTCCCTCCCTCCTTTCTTGCCTTTCTTTCTAAAATCAGTGAATCGATTAACATATTCTCAGGTGAAGATTAAGATAATTTTTTTGAAAAAATATTTAAACATTTAAAAATTTATTAATTGATTTCAGAGAGAGAAGAAAGAAGAGAGAGAGATTGATTTGTTGTTCCATTTATTTTTGCATTAATTTGTTGTTTCTTGTATGTGCCCTGACTGGGGAAGGAACCCACAACCTTAGCATATAGGGACAATGCTCCAACCAACAGAGCTACCTGACCGGAGCAAAAATAGTTTTTCAATTATAGTTTACATTAAATATTATGTTTTATTCATTTCAGGAGTACAGCGTAGACCATCATATACTTTACAATGTGTTCACCCTGATATTTCTAATACCCACTTGCACCATGCTTAGTTATTACAATATTATTGAGTATATTCCCTATGCTGTACTTTACTTCCCCCCAAATATGGAACACTTCACAAATTAGCATATCATCCTTGTATAGGAGTCATGCTAATCTTCTCTGTATCATTCCAATTTTAGGATGCATGCTGCCAAATGAGCACTTGCATAATGTTTCACAAGCCCTTAGAACCCCAGGGACCTAAAAGGGAGGGAAGGAAGGAGTAACGGGTACCATGGTATCCCTGAGCTATTTTCAGGCAATTGGAACATCTAACACGAATCAGGCATTTGCTCCTGACAAGGCTGCTTGGGTAAATTCTGAGTCCAAGTCCCTTTGCTTTGCTCACTAGAATAGTGTAACCTCTTGCCACTTGTGTAGGGCAGGAATTCTGCTTAGCCACTCAACGTGGGGACAGTTTGTTACTTGACCAATGGAATTTTTTGGTAGGCAACATTTCGTGGGCCCCTTGGAGAAATAATAAAAAAGATCTTAGGTGGTGAAAATAATGGAAATCAGGGAAAGAAAGCAACGTGGATCCTGCCCTGTGTTTTCCGATGTTTCCGCGGCAAGAGCCTCCCATACTGATGAAGAAGTCATGAGCTTCCCCTTTAGAGGGTATCAGTGAAGGCAAAAGAAAACGAAAATGACTCAAACGTAGATGTTCAAAGGAGGAAGGTGTCAGCAAGACCCAGGACAAACTGGGAAGGTGTGAATCCAAGTTGTTTACCAGGCTGATCCTAAGTTTCGGCACATACCAGCTCCGTTTATTAGGAATATATGTATAATTAATCAGCCCTTTAGCGAAAGCCAAGCCACATCCGTGATTGATCAGGGTGAGCTGCAGTTGACCCTCAACCCTGGTTGCTAATGGAAGGAGAATTTTTGGCTGCATCAAATCGTGGAACAGCGGATGATCCAGAGCTATTCCCTATGTGGCTTATGAAGGTATCCTGGGATGATTCATTCATTATAAAAATATAATAATCTAGAAATCTTGAAGAATACAGCAGAGTCAACAGAGAGCTAAATAGACAAGGAGAGAGAGAAATGGGGAATAGGAGAGAAACAGAGAAAAGCGTACAAAGAGTTACTCTTCAGTTTTTTCAATACTTCTAATTATTTCAATAAATTTTATTATGAACTATTTATACTTAACACAGATAACGTGTAAAGCTTCCAGCATTATACAACAAATTCTTGTATATCCACCATTCGATTAAGACATAGGGCATCCATTCCCAGTATCTTTGAAGGGCCCTGTGCGCCTCTCTACAACCATCCCTGGGCAACTTCCCAGAATTAACCACATCCTGGAATTTTATCCATCATTATCTTTCTTTTCTTTAAAGTTTAACCTCTTTTGGATGCATCCCTAAACAACATATTGTTTAGTTTTGCATATTTTGAACTTAAATAAAAGGAACCGTACTGTGTATATTCAGTCTGTTTTCTTGCTTGTTTTTATCAGCATCGTGAAATTCATTCATGTTGCTGTAAATTGCTGAAGTTCCTTCATTGTCACTGCTCACTAGTGTCCCATTGCTTAGCTTTTACCAGCTTTACTTAGCCATCCTCCTGTCAATGGACATTTATGGTTTCTAGGTTTTGCTGTTATAAACAGTGAATATTCTTGTACACCTCTCTGGGTATTCATGTACAAGAGATTCTGTAAGGGAAATTCTAGTCTTTTATACATATATAGTTTTCTGTTTTTTGTTTTTAAACAGTTCCAATAATATGAAGTATATGTGCACAAATACTAAATTTTGTGACGTGCACTTTTGTAAACTTCCCTCAAGTTTTTCTAAACGCTTTGAAAATAATTTTTGTGGTGACAGAATATTTACCAGATGCCTATGTTAAAGGTTACTATAAAATTCCCATTTTGAAAAAAAAAATTCTTCTGTTTTTAGGCATTTATATGATTGTTTTTCTTTTTTCCATCATGGTGATAATTAACACGGGTTTATTTATTATCTTTTTTGACGTTTTGAAAGATTTTTTTTACCTTTTTGAATTGTGGTAAATATACAAAATTTACAGTTGTAACAAGTTTTAAGTGTAAAATTCAAAGACAGTAAGTACATTTATACTGCTGTGAAGCCCTCACATTATCCGTCTCAAGAACTTTCTCATCCCATTAAACACTCTCCACCCCATGTCCTCTTGCCCCTGGTAACTTTTATTCTACTTTCTACTCTAATGAATTTCACTATTCTACATATCTCGTATAAGTCCAGTTATATATTTTCTCTTTTGTGTCTGGTTTATTTTACTCAGCATAATGTTTTCAAGATTCATCTACACTGTAACAGGTATCAGAATTTCATTCCTTTTTAAGGCTGAATAAAGTGCCTTATATACTGGATTTTTAGTAGGGAAAATCCAGTATTCAAAAATGAAAAAAAAAAAAAAAAGATTTTTTTTACCTTTTTGAATTGTGGTAAATATACAAAATTTACAGTTGTAACAAGTTTTAAGTGTAAAATTCAAAGACAGTAAGTACATTTATACTGCTGTGAAGTATAAATGTATAAATGTGCTACCTGGCTGGTAGCACACTGGATAAGGGGCCAGCCTGCGAACCCAACGGTCGCTGGTTCGATTCCCCAGCCAGGGCACATAACCAGGTTGCAAGCCAGGTCTCCAGCCAAGTCAGTGGCTGGAGGCATGTGAAAGGCAACCATACATTGATGTTTTCCTCCCTCTCTGCCTCTCTCTCTTCCTCTCTCTCTGAATATAATAAATAAAATACTTTAAAATTTTTCCTTTTTTTTTCCGCCTTTTTTCTAAAATTTTTCTTTAAAAAATATTTTAAAAATACAAAAAACATTTAAATTGATTTTATTTATTGATTTTAATTTATAGAGAGAGGGGAAGGGAGGAAGAAAGAGAGGAAGAGAAACATCAATGTGCAGTTGCCTCTTGCACACCCCCAACTGGGGACCTGAATGGCAACCAGACATGTACCCTGACTGGGAATTGAACCAGCAACCCTTTGGTTCACAGGTTGGTGTTCAATCCCGTGAGCCACACCAGTCAAGGATCAAAAATGTAAAAAATTTAAGTCAAATAGTAAAAAATTAAAAAAAAATTTTTGCTGCCTGAAAATGATTCTCCCACACAGCTCTCTGGAAGGTTGTATTTCACTATATTCCTGCCAGCAAGGAGTGTTAAAACACCCCACTTTGTTCCCTGGCCAGGAGGCTCAGTTGGTTAGTGTCACCTCATACACCAAAATAGGTTGCAAGTTCGATTCCTAATTAGAGAACATACCTAGGTTGTGGGTTCGGTCCTCGGTCAGGGTACACGTGAGGCAACTGTTCTGTTTTTCCCTCACATCAATGTTTTTCTCTGTCTCTCTCTGTCTCTCTTTCCCTCTCTCAAATAAACATAACCTCAGAATGGGATGGAAAAAAAAAACAACACCCCACTTTGCTGTTTTTATGACCTGCTTAATTTTTGTTTTAAGGTAGCCTGCTATAAAAATTACTTTGCCTTTTTCTTAAATGTTCATAGCTGTATCGAAACGTAGAATACTCAATAAACATCTGCTATGGGTGGGTGGCTTTCCTAGACATCCTAGGAATTACTGAGATGAAAGGCTGTCTTGGGGTAATATTTTTGCTTTGGATGACATACAAAATAACACATCTTTACATGGTTAATGGGGTGCTAGGAAACTAAGAACCCTAATAGAGCTCTTGGCAGGAGGTGCATGTGGGCTGTTCCTCAAGTTTGCCATCCTGGTTGTGTGGTCAAGGAAGAGCAGACGGAAAAGAGCTGTGTCAAGTAACTAACCGTTGCCATTGACTGCCTAAAACCCTAAAATGAGATTAATTCCGGGGTTATATGACCAGAGAGAAGGGAAAGAATGCTCATTGGTGGACACTGGGCACAGCATTGTGGGCACAAGATTAGGAAATCATAAGCCCAGAGATAACCCGTGGTTGCCATTCATTAAAAAACAATACAAAACAAAAAAAACCCCTGGCTGGTAGCACAGTGGATAAGGCACTGGCCTGCGAACCCAAAGGATGCTGGTTCAGCCTCCAGCCAGGTCTATATATAGCTGGAGGCAGGTGAAAGGCAACCATACATTGATGTCCCTCTCCCTCTCTCCCTTCCCCTCCCTCTAAAAATAATAAATAAAATCTTCATATATATATACACACAAATATAATTAACATACAATATAACATTAGTTTTGGGTGTACAACATAGTTATTCAACATTTACATACCCAGTGAAATGATCATGAGAAGTCTAGTAACCAACTGTTTGTCATACAAAGTTATTACCATATTATTGACTATACTGCGCATTATATCTTTGTGACTTATTGTACAAATGGAAATTTGTACACCTTATTCCCCTTCACCTTTTTTGTCCTTCCACTCACCTCCTCCCTGTCAACCATCAGTTTGTTCTCTGTTTTTGTTTTGTTTTTTAGATTCTACATGCAAATGCAATCATACAGCATTTGTCCTTTCTGACTCATTTCACTTACCATGATACCCTCTAGGTCCACCCATGTTGTTGTAAATGGCAAGATTTCATTCTTTTCTATTGCTAGTAATATTCCATTTTGTATATGCACCACATCTTCTTTATCTGTTCATTTACTGATGGACATTGAGGTTACTTTAATATCTAGGCTATTATAGTGTTGCAATGAACATAGGGCTGCATACACCTTTTCAAATTAGTGTTTTCGTTTTCTTCAGAAGGATAACTGCAAGTGGAATTGCTGGGACAGGTGGTAGTTTTAGTTTTAAATTTTTGAGGGACTTTCATACTGTTTTCCATAGTGGCTGCACCAGTTTGCAATCCCACACTGGTTCCCTTTTCTCCACAAGCCCTTGTGTGTTGGTTGCTATTCTTGATGTAGACTAATCAACCTTTTGAATGACTGAATTTACCTGTATTTCATCTGATGATTGTAGAATATTACATTTATTAAAAAGAAAAAAGAAGGAAGGAAAAACACTTAATTGACTGAACACAAGGTTTTATCTTATCATAATGACTGTCTTCTCAGACAGTACCAAAAAACACTTTTATGTAATATATATTTTGAACCTGTCAGCATTGTGTTGGACTCCTTGAATAATTTACAGTTTTTGCCTTCAAGGATTTGGTACATAAAATGCTAATTACAAAATTAATTATAAGCAACATGTGATACAGAAAAACAGTACAAAGAAGTAAAAGTGTCTAGTGAATGCTCAGACAATAAACACTGAGCGTACATGGTGGAGGAGCTCTGGGGTCTGTCTCACCCTGTGGTTCTAAAAAGAATGCAACAAGTTTCTCATTTTGGTGTATGAAATAATTCAAGCATCGCTAAATCCTTGCATTTCACCAGAATTAAGTTTGAATGATAACAACTAGTGATAGTGGGAGAGGTAGAAGGAAAAGGGAAGGAGTGAAGAAAAAGCTAGAAAATTTGGATAGGTGTATTGATTAAAAAGAGGGAAGAAATTGATTGAGGGGCACAGGAGCCTAAGAATAATAAAAGGGGGAGGAGAAGTGACAAAGAAAAAAGAAAAATTGAAAAAAGGGGAAAGATAAAGGGGGGGGAGGAAAGGAATTGACAGTGTCGGGACAAGGAAGAAAAATGGAGGAACAAAAGGAGGGAGGAGGGAGAGAAAGGGGAGGGGTAGGAGGAGGGGCAGGGAGGAAGAGGAAGATAGGGAAAGAGATCATTAACCTTCCTTATTTCAAAGCAATTTAGAAATAACTCTAATCTTTGTTTCTTACACACTTTATAAACACATTTAAAAAAATAAGAAGTGTAAGAGCTTATTCACTAATTTACCCTATGACTGTTGACCAAATACTTTCAGGTTTTGTTTTAGCATGGAAGTTGTGTTAATAATTCTTAAAAATTTGAGGGTGTTTAGGAAAGAGAGGAGTGGACCAAAGCTCTTTCTCAATTATCAACCATGAAAATCAGAAATCACGTTTAGAATTGTATGTATCTGTACATACAAACAACCAGTAAAACAAACAGCCAAAAAAATAACACAACTATTACATCAGGTCCCTTTTCTTTATAAGACCAGTTTTACAGAGACAGATCTAAGTGTTTCTAATGAATATTTTGGTGATATTAGTAAAATAGTGTATATATGAATTTTTTAAACTTAAAAAATCCATAGCAGCATCCCCTGTTAAGCATTTTGAAATATTTAAGATAGCTCCTGGAAAAAAAAAAAAACTTAACTAGAAACAGGAGTAAAACTAATCAATCCTATAGTTAGAAGCAAACCTTTAAATATATAGTTAGAAGCAAAACTTTAAATATACAAACAAAAATATTTTGCTTTCCAGCTAGAAAAATTATTTTAAAGTATAGATATTATGTAGCAAAAATCAAACTACCTCCCAGCAGTTTGTAATTACCTCCATGTTGTAACTGATTCATTTTGAACTAAATTTATTTAAACACTTTGAAGATATGTAGATTTCAAGACCAAAATTGTACGTACTGCTTTCACTTTAAATTAAATTTAGGTATGGATTCTTTCTTTTGCTGCTTTTTACAATTTTATTTTGAAAAATGACATTAATTTCCTTTTCTTTTCTTGAATTGTACACAACCCACCCCCTGCAATGAACCAGTGATTTACTTTGCATTTTGTGCAAAATTGGGATTAAGCAAAGTTGTTCATTACCTTTTAACCAAATAATTTTGGAGTGAAAAATATGTGAAAGGCAGTTAATAGTGTAGTGTGAAGAATGTTACTGACATTTATTTTACATGTGTCAATAGAGGCTAGTATTGTGCAGTTTAAAGTACTAACAAATTGAATTTGGAAATACTCATTTTTTCAAAGTTAATAAAATAAACTTCTCCCTTACTTCCCTACATGTTTCTAACTTGCAAACCTAAGCCAAAACAAAAAATTGAGTTTTGTCACACATTGTGTGACCCACAGAGAAACAAATGATTGTTC
This sequence comes from Noctilio leporinus, assembly GCA_004026585.1. NCBI lineage: Eukaryota > Metazoa > Chordata > Mammalia > Chiroptera > Noctilionidae > Noctilio > Noctilio leporinus. Next base: position 27,393 of record PVIW01002808.1, read on the forward strand.
TTAAAATTATTTTTTCTCCTTGAATCTCTTATTTCTGGAATAAACACACTTCTTTTAAAGATTTTAAACAGTAAACACTTGATAATTTGGGGATATTTTTTTCTGCCTTCAATTTTATTCCATTTTATGAGTTATCTTAAGCACATAATTATCCTTGTTTATTTGACAGGAAAAATGCTGCATGTATTCTTAACTGAGGTTATTTTACAGTTTTTCCAAGTTTGTAGTCATTCAAAAGAACCACACTAAAACTTTAAGTTGCAGGAAGAAACAAATTATCCCAAGGTGGTAACAATGGATAAAACAAGCAAACAACAAAAGAAATAAAAACCAAGTAAACAAAACAAATTCCTTCAAAAGCTCTGAAGTCAAAGCTGCTATATCAAGAAATGTGAAAAACTTTCCTATATTTTATAGAAACCATAATTTCACTTCAAAGCCAATTATGGTTCATTAGAAAAATAGAAAAATTTCTACTTTATTTCCCTTCTAACTGCTTTCCAATTTTTTGTTTCTTTTGTAAAACAACCAAAACTTAAAAAAAGAGTCATTAAAAAAATGGAAAGTCATTGAT